>CAXIWF010000515.1:0-5000 GCA_964036045.1 Eutreptiella sp. 'Long Island Sound 2002' | reverse complement strand
ACGGTTTGATCACCATGGACGGTTTGATGAAAGAACCTTGTGCACAAGTTCAACACGCAACAAACGACTTTTGTATAGCGCCTCGTCTTGCGGAATCTGGCGCTCACAGTATGGACACTTCATTTTCAAGGCAATTTCCAATAATTGCAGGTCCAACACGGGTGTGAGAGTGGATCATCAGCACGCAACAAACGACTTTTGTATAGCGCCTCGTCTTGCGGAATCTGGCGCTCATAGCATGGACCGTTTGATGACCATGGACGGTTTGATGAAAGAACCTAGTGCACAAGTTCAGCACGCAACAAACGACTTTTGTATAGCGCCTCGTCTTGCGGAATCTGGCGCTCATAGCATGGACGGTTTGATCACCATGGCCGGTTTGATGAAAGAACCTAGTGCACAAGTTCAGCACGCAACAAACGACTTGTGTATAGCGCCTCGTCTTGCGGAATCTGGCGCTCATAGCATGGACGGTTTGATCACCATGGCCGGTTTGATGAAAGAACCTAGTGCACAAGTTCAGCACGCAACAAACGACTTTTGTATAGCGGCTCGTCTTGCGGAATCTGGCGCTCACAGCATGGACGGTTTGATCACCATGGCCGGTTTGATGAAAGAACCTAGTGCACAAGTTGAGGACGCAACAAACGACTTTTGTATAGCGCCTCGTCTTGCGGAATCTGGCGCTCACAGCATGGACGGCTTGTTGACCATGGACGGTTTGATGAAAGAACCTTGTGCACAAGTTCAACACGCAACAAACGACTTTTGTATAGCGCCTCGTCTTGCGGAATCTGGCGCTCACAGTATGGACACTTCATTTTCAAGGCAATTTCCAATAATTGCAGGTCCAACACGGGTGTGAGAGTGGATCATCAGCACGCAACAAACGCTTTTTGTATAGCGCCTCGTCTTGCGGAATCTGGCGCTCACAGCATGGACGGTTTGATCACCATGGACGGTTTGATGAAAGAACCTAGTGCACAACTTCAGCACGCAACAAACGACTTGTGTATAGCGCCTCGTCTTGCTGAATTTGGCGCTCACAGATTGAACACTTCATTTTCAAGGCATTTTCCAATAATTGCAGGTCCAACACGGGTGTGAGAGTGCATCATCAGCACGCAACAAACGACTTTTGTATAGCGCCTCGTCTTGCGGAATCTGGCGCTCACAGCATGAACGGCTTGATGATCATGGACGGTTTGATGAAAGAACCTTGTGCACAGCTTCAGCACGCAACAAACAACTTTTGTATAGCGCCTCGTCTTGCGGAATCTGGCGCACACAACATGGACACTTCATTTCCAACGGAGTTTCCAATAATTACAGGTCCAACGCGGGTGTGGGAGTGGATCATCAGCACGCAACAAACCACTTTTGTATAGCGCCTCGTCTTGCGGAATCTGGCGCTCACAGGATGGCCAAAGTAGAGTCGAGCCCAAGGCGATGGGAAGGGGCAAAAAAGAAATGGCGGTGTGCTTGCTTTCAAGGCATTTTGGGACTTTCCGCGGGTCAAAATGCGTTACCACCGGCCTAAAATGCACAAAAAACATTTGTTTGAGCATCCAAAATGGTGCGGGATCACTTTTGGAAAAACGCGTTTTTGACACATTTTGGACTCATTTTAGGTCCCAAAACGGCCCATTTTTAAGGCATTTTGGGATTTTCTATGGCCCAAAACGCGTCACCACGGGCTCAAAACGGCCTAAAAACACTTCTTTGAGCATCCCAAGTGGTCTAGGAACAACTTTGGAAAAATGTATTTTTTTCGCCCCGGGGACCCTGGTGGACCCACCGTTGGCCCGAACCGTCCCCGGGCCGGGCTGCCCTCCGGCTCCACCAAGTGACCACTGATACGGGGGTCTAGGTGGCTTGTTGGGCAATTCCGAGGGGTGGAAACCACAAAAAGTGGGGGGTTGCGGGTGGACTAGGTGCCCTCGGAATTTAGAATTGAGCCACGTAGCCCAAGATACAGCCCGTGCTTGGTTTCGGAGTGTTGGTGCACATAGCGCAGATTTTGGGGCTTTTTGGTGCCTTTTTGGGTCGTTTCTCGAGCATATCGTGGAGTTGAAGGGCACTAGAGGGCTCTTTGACACGGTGAAGTCAAGCCTGACATGTAGTGTAGCCACCGTTTCCCTTCGTTTGCGCGTTTCGCCCGGGTTTGGGGGCTATTTTGGGCGAAAAATGGCTGTTTTTGGCCCAAAACTGCGCAGATTTGGGAGGGCACCTCCCAACTTGGCGCCCACGCCCCGGGCCGCCACCGGTGAGTTTCTGGCTCAAAACTTGGATTTGGCAAGGGCACCACCTAGGCTCTAGGATAGCCAAAGTAGAGTCAAGCCCGAGGCGATGGGAAGGGCCAATGGCCAAAACAAAATGGTGACGTGCTTGTTGTTGTTGTTGTTGCTTGTTAGCTAAATTTAAGGGGAGAGGGGTGTAGTAATATTAGCTAAATTTAAGGGGAGAGGGGTGTAGTAATATATATATATATATATATATATATATGTATGTATGTATATATATATATGTATGTATATATATATATATATGTATATATATATATATATATATATATGTATATATATATATATATATATATATATATATATATATCCTCTAATCTACACCCCTCTCCTAAAAGACACGCGGGTTTTTTATGTGGGAGTTGTGCACAAGGTGGAGGGGAAGGCTAATGGGAATTTATATCCGCTCAGAAAGAGCCCGTCCGTACGTATGTCCATCAAACCGCAATCTACCGTAACCGCGTGGCAGTGTTGGAGGAACGAAGCAAAGGGCACGGAAGAATAACGCACACAAACGGCAAAAAAAAACAAGGAAGTACTCGTCCCTCTTGTACCAAACACTCCAGCCTATTGTTGCAACTCTTGCCTCTTGATTAGACATGGCGTGAATGTGAAGGTAACTCCGTTAAGAGTACTCCTGTACTCCAAGTCCAATCACTAAGAGCAAAGGGCACAATGAACGAAGCACACAAACGGCAAAACAGAGCAAGGATGACTCATCCCTCGGTACCAAAAGGGACACAAAATTTCACTTGTTTTTGTCCCATAGTGGCCCATTTTCAAGGCATTTTGGGATTCTCCATGGGCCACAACGCCCGATCTTGAGCTCGAAACAGGCTAAAAACACTTTTTTGAGCCTCCCAAATGGCCCATGATCACTTTCAGAAAATTGCGTTTTTCACCCAGTTTTGACCCATTTTTGGTGTTGAACCACCCTCTTTTCAAGGCATTTTGGGATTTTCCGTGGGCCAAAACGCGGCACCACGGGCTCAAAATGGGTCCAAACCACTTGTTTGAGCATCCCGAATGGTCCAGGATCACTTTTGGGAAAACGCGTTTTTCACCCATTTTTGACCCATTTTTGGTCCCAAAACGGCCCATTTTCAAGGCATTTTGGGATTTTCCGTGGCCCATAACGCACCACCACGGGCTCAAAACGGCCTAAAAACACTTCTCTGAACATCACAAGTGGTCTAGGAACAACTTTGGAAAAAATGATTTTTTTCGCCCCGGGGACCCTGGTGGACCCAACGTTGGCCCCCACCGTGCGCGGGCCGGGCTGCCCTCCGGCTCCACCAAGTGACCACTGGTACGGGGGTCTAGGTGGCTCGTTGGGCGATTCTGAGGCTTGGAAACCACAAAAAGTGGGGGGTTGCGGGTGGACTAGGTGCCCTCGGAATTCGGATTTGAGCCACGGAATCCAAGATACGCCCTGTGCTTGGTTTCGGGGTGGTGGTGCGCGTTGCGCAGGTTTTTGGGGCTTTTTGGCGCCTTTTTGGGCTGTTTCTCGGACATATCGTGGAATTGAAGGGCACTAGAGAGCTCTTTGACACGGTGAAGTCAAGCCGCACGTGCGGTGTACTCGCCGTATCCCTTCGTTTGGGCGTTTCGCCCGGGTTTTGGGGCTGTTTTGGGCGAAAAATGGCTGTTTTTGGCCCAAAACTGCGCCAATTTGGGAGGGCACCTCCCGACTTGGCGCCCCCGCCCCGGGCCGCCACCGGTGAGTTTTTGGCTCAAAACTTGGATTTGGCAAGGGCACCACCTGGGCTCCAAGACGGCTAGAGTAGAGTAGAGCCCGGTGCGATGAGGCGGAGCAATGGCCGAAACGGTGAGGAGAAGTGCTTGTTGCTTGTTGTTGCTTGTTGTTGCTTGTTGTTGCTTGCTTGTTGTTGCTTGTTAGCTAGATTTAAGGGGAGAGGGGTGTAGTAATATATATATATATATATATATATATATATATATATATATATATATATATATATATATATATATATATATATATATATATATATATATATATATATATATATATATATATATATATATATATATATATATATATATATATATATATATATATATATATATATATATATATATATATATATATATATATATATATATATATATATATATATATATATATATATATATATATATATATATATATATATATATATATATATATATATATATATATATATATATATATATATATATATATATATATATATATATATATATAATATATATGGCATAAGGTGTGAGCCCCCCCCCCCTAGGGACCTATGGGCCGGGGTCGGGTGGGGACCCAGGACCCCCCCCCCTATTTTTGGGTCGAGAAATTCAAAAAAAGAGGAATTAGCTTGATCCGAGACAGTGGGAGGGCACAATTTCAAGATTCAGATGCAAAAAATAGGGTCCTAACCAGTGCACTAAAAATAGCAAAATATGCAAGGTTGGCTCAAAAATTGGTACACTGGGGTGTAGGTGGCCCTTCCCCTGCCCCTAGTGGGGCAAAAGGGTGATGAATAGATCCAAATGAAGGCATTGACGGCAATAGGCTGGGGGTTTTGTGGGTTTTGTGAGGTGAAGAGGGCTATTTTTAGGATTTTGAGGCTATTTTTGGGGATGATGTCACTTGGTAAGAAATACCTATTTTTAGCAACTTCGAAGGGTCATAGCGGCCCACCACCG
>CAXIWF010000513.1:0-17629 GCA_964036045.1 Eutreptiella sp. 'Long Island Sound 2002' | reverse complement strand
AGTTGAAACTAGCGGTGAGGGCACTAGTAGCGGTGGGGACGGAGGTGTTCACAATTATGGGCTTCAGAGGCAGAACAGCACCGATCATCACTCTATTCTACCCCTGCATGCCGCACCGCTGCCCGTAGTGCCGGTGGTGTCCCCTCTGCACGCCAAGGCTGTGCGAAGGCAAACAGCGCCACACCTACAGCAACAGCTACCCTATCTTGGTCAGATTAAGCAGCGCGTCCACCAGAGTCAACAGCAACAACAACAGCAACAGCTGTCCAGAAGTGGTGCAGGATCACGACCGACATCGCGCAGGTTCTCGCTGAGCCGACTGACCATGTCGAGCCGCGTCAGTGAGGAGGAGGGGGTGGAGGTGGAGGGCGCTCAGACGGGCGCAGCAGATGACACGGGGCGCAAGAGGGTAGCCAGTCTTAGACGCGCAGCTAAGGACACGCAGGATGCCTCCGGGTCATGTCGCCCAGGTGGTAGTGCTTGTACTCCACCGAATGGGCAGCAGCAGCAGCAGACACTAGAGATGAAAAAGAGATTCGACTTATGGCCGTCCGCTGAGCCTGATTCTGACCCGGACCCGGAGACAGTAGTATTGAGTAATGGCAAAGGGAGCGCTGCTGTTGGAAGGGTGCCTTTTCAGCATCAGAAGAGGGCCAGCAGCTTCCTATAGGCTTGCTGAGAGCGGGGGAGGGGGGGGGGTCATGTTGGGTGGTTTCATTATTTTTATCAAACTCATTTTAATAATATTTACGCAAGGAAAAGCACTCCCTCTCTGCATTAATCCCTCTTAGGGTGCCTTCTAGAGCGAGTTATAAACCTTGCCTACTATTAGTGCATCTGTTCTGTTGTGATGTATGTATTTATCTAGCATCTAGTGCATCGACTTCGTTAAGAGAGTAAAGTAAGTAGAATAAAATTGGTGAATATACTTCAGGGAAGATAAACATGTCTTCGGAAGCGTCAGGGTAATACTTATCAACTATGAATGCTTGGTAGTATGATGCGCTGATCTGTAACAATATCCGATCAGATGTCAAATTAACCCGGTGGACTGCTATAAAGTACCAATATCAGAACAAGGACAGGATGGAAAGGAAGGCGTCTCCTCATAGCATGGTGAAACTGTTTGAGGACGATGTTTCACTGGTTCTTTGTCATTATTCGTTGAAAACAGTGTAACAGTTCAGACGAAGTAAGCGGGTGTACGGATGGGGTACGTACAGGTAAAACTCGACTGTAGTCAAGTTTAAACAGCTGGCGGTTGAAATATATAGAAACTTGGAAAGATTTCAGAGAGATCTACTCGCAAGAAGATGATACTTTGAAGTTGGAGCTTTCACACTATACACTTTTATCTCCGATATTGATATTCACTTCAGACCGTACCCGAGATAAAGCGCGGGTAGACCGTCTGCCCGAGTGACTCGGGCAGAGGAGTTCTCAAGAACATTGTTACGTACCTATGGCATCGACGGGATTATGCAGGCACATCTGTCTCTGCTATTGTAATTCCTCTAGTTTTCTATTTACGGTCATAAGAGCGGACATATTCTTTGTGGATAAGGGAATCCAGTTGGCTGAATGATAATGTTGGGATTTCCTCAACCAAACTGTGTATCACGCTGTGGCTTAATGAGTCTAATGCACATGGGCATCAGGATCCGGTATTTTGTCCTTTTCCACAGCGCCGATTAGAGACCCACTTGTTAAGAGTTTTACGCTTGAATTTTCACTTCGCTGCTAGGCACTTTGCTGTGCTACGACCACTTTGGACCTCGTCAACAAGCCATGCCTTCTGAAGCATAGTCACAGAGTTCAATTATACTGCTTCTACAGAATCATCCCACGGACAGGGTTAAGGGTCTGCATCTATTTTTATTAGTAGTTTATATTTTATGTTATCCTGCCGGAATCGCGAGGGAGTCGCCGTGCAACAATTTCACATTCATTTGAAAAAGGATTGATTAGCCCTTCAGATGGCAATATTACACGCGCGGAAGATATTGCTTGAAATTTTCAAGAATGCTGGATGCGCAATATCAACTTGAAATTCACAAACTGCCCAGTATTTTAGGCGTTGTTGAAGTCAGCCCTACAATGTACTCGTACTCGTGCTGAGTTATGAGTACGAGTTCAGCATGAAACTTATTTTTGTATCCCACTATGTTTGCATCCTAGCAGCAGCAGGCCTGCATCGGTAAATTCCTGGAAAGTTTCCTTGTTTCCTGCTGGACCAGCATGGACTGCTTCTGCTGTGTCCGTTTCATAAATAGCTGCGCCCAGCAGCAGAGCACACAGGCTGTCCATGCTTAACTGCTTTTTACGCAACTTACAGGTAGGAGTAAACTTACAGTACTTTACCATTACACGTGATTATGGGACTGGTTAGTAATCGATATCACTGCAAAAGTGCAAGACCAAGTAGTCTTCTCTTACTGTAGCCGGACATTCGATACTACTGATACGTGTATTGTTATAAGGATGCGATTATAAAATCATTTATTTTTGATCAGTAAAGGGCTTGAAAAAAATAAAAGAACAAGAAAATTTGCTGTCAAGCGAATAAGGGGAAAAAAATGAGCTATAGTATGGTAAACATACCGGACGAAGAGCACCAAGCTAGGTATAACTTTGAGGTTTACCGCCCGGAACCATCAACCGGGCGGTTGGAGGGAACTTACTTTCAAAACCGCGACGTGTGGCGTCCTTCTCTATCATACAAGCATAAGTTGGAGGACATAAGAAATCAGTTCACCCCTGCTGAGAACTTTCGCCATTCCCTCGCTACGAGAGGGAAACACATTCGCTTGATTCAACGGCTTGAACTTCGCATCAATCGAAAGTTAAAGAAGTTTACGTGGGCAGCTCTAAAGATCCAGTCCTTGTACCGTGGGAATGTCTCCAGAGCTTATTTTAAGTCAATTCGGGAGGGTTTATTCATAGAATTGCGGCGCAGAGAGGCAAGAGCTGAAGCAGATAAATGCTTTAAGGTTAAAGATTTCGAGGGGACGATTGCAGCGGTAGATAGACTTGACCCACCTATTGTACAATACCTCACTTTAAAAATCAGGAGCCAATACCGCCTTCAGCATTACACAGAAGCTATAGCGACGTCAAACTTTGCTCTAGGTCAGTCCTCAGCAAGATACAACGGTCTTTTAAATGTAGATGCTATTATTTTTGTTGAGATGTCTTTGTGCACTTTGTGCAGTGTCTTGTGGTGATCAGTTCAGCTACCAGGCTGGTTCATGCTACGAAGTATCATTTATGATCTGGGTGGATAGGATGATCTAAGCTTCTGTTGCATACATCACTGCAGGTATCGAGTCTGAGTGCGAGACTGCGTACTACATCCAGGCATGCTGTTGGGTGGCGATGAATCATGTGCAGGCTGCGTACGACGTCTTGAAGCAGTTGATGATCCACGTGGAGCAGCCCAGGCGCGAGGCTTACCGTCTGTGTGGCTATGTGGCCACGCGCTCGCAGCCGCCGCTGTTCATGGAGGCCGTGGACAGCTACTCTACGCTCATCAAGCAAGATGCACATGACTTTGAAGTGGTGAGATTAGTGGCTCTGTTTGGATTATGTGTTTAGTTGGCCAGATTTGTCTTACGGAACTTAACGTTATTGCTGTGGTTTTTTATCTTGAAAGTAATATCATTTGCCGAATCTCAACAGTAAATCACTCACGCTTGCCGGATGGCGGCTTGTGTGTGTGAATCAGATCTTTTATTTACATTATGGGTGGGTATTCCTGTGGGGTTAGCAATCCTCTACTAAAGGAGCCCCTTGTGCCGCCAGGTCTGACTGGTTCTTCCCTCCGTAGATATTGACCGATTCCTTCAATGTGCTGAACTCTCATGTCTCTCGTACCCTCTGCGGTGTGGGTAATGCTCTCCACTGCACTACACTGCACTGCACTGCACCACTCTGCCCTGCTGGGCAGCTGCTTGAGCGAGCGTGCTGTTACAACTGCCTGCAGGAGTGGCGTTCGTCCATCAAGGACCTGGACTTCATCTTGGCCTACTACCCAAACTACGTCCAGGCACTGCTGCTGCGCGCGCGCTGCTACACCTGCATCCGCGAGTGGAAGCGCGCCCGCGATGACTACAGACTGGTACTGGCCAACGACCCCGCCAACGAGGCCGCGCTGCAGGGCCTGCGGGACGCTGAGGACACGCCCAGTGAACTGCCCATGCTCGATAAGACGTTCATAGATAACGAGAGCTGATTTGGGGATGTGGTACTTTATACGCCTTTTACCAAGGTTACTTCAAGAACGCGGGCATCAATTGCATTCGAAGCAGGGATGTGTATATAGGACTATTATAATATATATTTGTACCGTAAACAAAATAATAAGAATTGAGATCGTTGAGGCTGATAATTTTTTTTTCCGACGGGGAATTCATTAATTCCTAAAATTGTTACAGACAAGTGATTATTCCCGAATGTGGTGGGACCAAACTAGCCGTTACCATGCATTCTTAGTATCCTCATACCACTACATCAGTCGCAGTAGTTCACGCTACCGCGGGACCGATGCAACATAGCTGCGTTGTACTTAGCAAGTACCGACGCCATTCTGTCTAGGAAGTATGAGCGAGCAGTGTAGTGGATATCCTTGCATAACCAATTAATAAAGTGAGATGCAGCGAAGCCTAAACGCCCTGTGGCTTCGACTGCGAAGGGGGTGAACGGGAGGGGCGGGCGCGTCGCAGGACGCGGTCCCGGCGTCACCTCCAGTCCCAATCCGGGTACCCGCAAGTACTGCTGTCGCTTGGCAGTTTCCCGGTAGCTAGCTGCAGCGCACACTTGAGTCATGGATCCTTGCCCCCGATAGGAGGGTGCACCAGGCTCACATATGGTGACATCTAGTACGTACCTGGTATTACTATGATGCACTACGATGTCAGCCTTCACTCGTGAGCCCGCCGGGCTCACGGCGTGCTGTCTCCAGTGTCTCCAGGAAGGTCTCCACCTCAACTTGCAGTTGCTGCTAGCCTAGGCATTGCGTGATGTATGTGACTAGACCCCGGACGACCGCGTCATGACGCCTACGGTTGTATTTTGTGCAGTGACGCCACACAGTCCAGTACATGGAGGGGTTCCGCGTCTACGTCTACATTACAGTCACAGTAGCGATGGTACCCAATCATTGGGACAATGATTCAATCACAAGTTGTCGGCTCCTGGCAGGAATAGCAGCCGGAGGGAGTCGCGGAATTCTAACAGCGTCAGTCGGAAGGTCCCGTGTACACCCCCGTGCCAAGTGATCCAACGAGCGGAGCCACTCAACTGACCGCTCAGGAACCAAGCTGCTCGGGAATGTGTGGTCTCGTCCTCAAGGAGGCGGGCGTCCACGGTGGATGTCATTCGCCCACTTGCGTAAAATTTTTTTTAATTAATTAATGTCATTCTTAATAAATTTTTTAAAATTTTTGCTGCTCCAGTCCGCCGGAAAATTATTATGTGAAGGGTTAACTTATAAACTATCATTGACATACCTACCATGACCCTATAAGCTTTCTGGCGCAGTATAGTGCTTTGATATATACTTCTAGTTAGCAGCAGCCCCAAAAAATTTCGAGCAGAAAATATACAGAAGAAGGTGATGAATTTAGTATCGGCGATTGTCAGTTTACTTTACCTAGCTATGACTTATGGTTTGTCAACCTATTCGGAGATCAGCTTTCTCCATAATAGGGGGAGTACCCTGACCATGAGCATGCAACAAGGTAGAGTAACAATGTACCGCAAGCTGAGTTGCCCTTTCTGCCAGAAGGCAAGCAGTCTACTGGAAGGAATATATGCACTGAAGGTGTCGTATGTGGATGTCGAAGAACCTGATCAGTAAGTTCAATTGTCGTTGGATTTCTTTCTGTTGTATGATATTATTTATGCTTGCATGTTGCTTAACATATTTATTGGGTTCTATACTTTGGGTAGGGCCAAGCGTGAGGAAATCATTCAACAGATGAGAACCTTTTCTGGCGGGCGCAACACAGTTCCTCAGATATTTTTCAACGCAGAGCACTTGGGTGGAAATGACGATATTCAGAAGTTGCATATTGATGGAGCGCTAGCCGCTAAGGTAGAGGCAGTGCGCAGTACACCGGTGACCATGATGCAAGACAATTGGTACCACCCGTGGTACTGATGATCAACACCGGAGTGGAACGCTAGCCGCTAAGGTAGAGGCAGTGCGCAGCACACTGGTGACCATGGTGCAAGACAATTGGTACCAATCGTGGTACTGATGATCCACCCCGGAGCTTTATTAGATCATCCATAAAAATTGATTGTATGATGCCATTTCTAGTCATATTGCAGCAGGGTGCTAAGTAAGTTGGTAGTATGGATAAGTAGATCTTGCATCCAGTGGTGATACTTATTAAATTTATTATTGTTCATAATGTGTTTAATTATTCTAAATAGCTACATCAAGTTCTGAGCAGAAGTTAAGGCTACTCCATAACCTTCAACGGGTTAAAAAGCTAATGTAATACTGTACGGTTTAGGGATATATAATAACACTCGAAACATACTGCGGCGCGAAGCACTGAGGGATATTAACATTACACTCGCATAGGCATGATGGGCTTTAACACCAGAAATAATAAACTTGATATGTACACACTAATCCTAATCATCATGGGTAGGGCTAGGAGCTCTGGATGAAACTCCATCAATTCCTAGAGCGGCCGTTGCGGCAGCTATAGCAGTAACAGTGGCTAGAAGGGGGGGGGGGGGCTCCCTTCCGGTTAGAAGTCAGGGTCATAGCTGTGTTGGCCTCCATACTGCTCGTGACCTCCGTAGTCGCCATACTGGTCATACTCTTGCCTACGGGCGGCCCCAGCGGCTCCTCCTGGCCTAGGGTATCGCTGCGCTCGGGCCCCGCGCCCCGCTACTGCGTCTTTGCCGTCAAATATGGACAAGACATCTCCTATTATAGGCATTTTCTTGCCCACTGCCAGCAGTACCGGGAACATATTCCTGTCACACATAGCCAAGCACAGTAGAGAAGTGAGGAAGAGGGCATAGCGAAGCAAATATTATTACAATGACTATCATCGATCAGCAAGTTAATGTAATATTTTCTCTGGGGATGTGGCATCTAATGCTTCATTTGAGCAATAGAAGCAGTAGAGGCTGTGGCAGTCTAACCAAGACCGCAGGGTTCATAGGCAGTATTTTGGAATGTAAACTCACCCGAATAGGTTGAGTAGTCCGAATATCTCAACCAGAAGCCCCAGGCGCGGCTTGCCCCAGAACACCATTAGTATCCCTGCCCGCGCCGCACGAACGCGGAACAATTATAGGGGGGGGGGCAGTGACCAGCAAGAGCAGCGTTAAAGTAGTAAGAAAAGCAGTAAGGAAAAGCAGTAAGGAAAAGCAGTGCCACAGCAGTACCAACAGTAGTATAAATAGATTTGCCCATAGCGATATCAAGAGCTATACCAATAGCAACACCAGTTGCAATACTAATAGTGGTGGCGAATACAATGCAAACTAAAGACTTACCTATAGAGGTGATGATGGTTGCTTGCATGCGACTTTCTTTTAAGAAGAATCCGCTCACATTCTTTGGCCCGATCAACAGAAACACGCCAGCTATCATACATAGCTAAAGATACCAGATGAGCGATACGCATACAGTACATTTTATACATCGCCACAAGGATGGTCAGGCAAAATTTGGACCTGATAATGGAATGGGATGAGTCATTTTGAACAGCTCTTGTACAATAAAACGACTTACATTGCCAAGTCTAAGCAAGTTACCCTCAAAGAAGAGCATCATTCCCATAAATGTAAGAAGTATACCCCCGCCAAGCAGCATGGCACCAAGCTGTCGCTGATTCTGAAGCATGGTCAGCCACCCGTTTGCAGCTCCCCCTCTACCTCCAGCTCCTCGCCTAGCTGGCCTGGTTCGCCTTTCACGAATTTGTGATCGCGAGGCGTAATCAAAGTCACCCTGCAATAAAAATCGGCGATTGAGTTAATGATTGGCATGATATATTGTTACATAGCGGGGAATCAAAGGTGGTTATATTTCATGTCAATTCCGAATCAGCCAACACGCAACTGTTGTTACCTCGGTGTAGCCGTAGCTTTCCTCTGAATCATCGTAATAATTTCCGCCGTACCGCTGCGCAATCAATTGACTGCCTTCATCGAGGTTTCGAAAGAGGTTATTATTGGTGCTGAGACTCAACCCGGTGGAGCCTACCATATTCGCAGCGATGCGGTTGGTGGAAGCTTGAAGGGGTAGTGTAAGTATATTTTGCCAGCTGAGACTTCTTTTGTCCCGCAGTTGTGGTATAGCACGCTTCTCGACAGTGACGCAATTTAGTGTGAACTACTAGTTTTAAGCTTCTTTTTACATTTCGGCACAGAAGCTAAGTAATGAATGATAACTTATGTTCTGTACAAATTCCAGAATTATTCAACCATACAATGCCAACTGTCATCATCATTGTGGATGACGCATGTAAAATAATAAATAGTTGGCGTCTCGCACGAGACTCCAACTGTCATATTTGCCTGGTGACAATCTGCCAACCAGCACTGCTGGTTGGCAGAAGGGGCAGAAAGAATCGGCAGATTCCCCCCCCCCCCCCAGCAGCAGCGCTTTTTTAAACGTTAAGGCTTCCAACTGATGATGATATAGAAGGTATATGCATTATCATAGTCTTCGGCTAAACAGCATCACAGAATTATTCACGCTAGGCTAGCGTCCCATGCTATGGAGTGTTCGAGGAACTGTGCGTGTTGACAGTCACAGACACCGCCGTGCGCCTTCTGCTAGACAAGGATCCAGAACTACCAGAGGCAACAGCTGCACTAGCGCCAGTACCTGCACCAGCAATGCCAAAGGCTCCATCGGCGCATAGGGTGGTCTTGCGACGGTACTTCTGGTGTGCCAGGAAGCGGCCATATGGAATGCTCTCCGTCCGAAAGGCTTCGTTGCAGCTGTTTGCTGCAAACAAATCGGGATCGGAGCATTGCTGCACGAGCTCTGCATTCAGTGCCTGCAAGTGAGTCAGGCGGTCCTCCAGCAGTACCAGATCGGGATCCTGCAGGCGTAGGGTGGCTACCTGACGGCACTCCCGCTCCCACTGCTCCTCGAATAAATGCGAGAAGTGCTCATACAGCCGCGCATCCACATGGTTAATCGCATAGAGGGTCTTATTCAAGACTGGGTCTGGATGCACATAAGGGATTGAGTGGCTGTCCTTGCGTTCCTTCATGCGCACCGACACCAATTCATTCACACTAACACCTAGATAGTGGCCGAGTAATATCAGACCCCTGTCGAACTGTTCTAGAGTAATGACAAGGTCAAGCTTTTTCTCCAGGTGATGCAGGAACCGATCGATGGTTGCATTGTCATAGTCATGATCAGTTTGTCCTTCAAACTGCTCGTACCAGCCTAGATCTAGGGACAGAGGGTTTCGAAAGAATGTCTCTGGAGCAACCGTGACGTTCTGGATATTCCTCAGGTATTCCATATGCATTGGCCAGGTCACATTTTGGCGCACAGTGAACTCCGTAAAGAAATTGTACGCGCTTGTCTGCAGAGAGAAAGGTTCGCGGATTGTCGTGAAGTAGAATGGCTCAGGGTGCGGCTTCATATATACTCCCATTTCATCTTTATTGAAGATGGCGTGATTCACAATCATATCAACGGACTCCGGAGCGTATAACGAGCTTGAGGAACCCGGAAATCGATGTGGCCATCCAAGAAATATCAGATCCTGGGGAACCTGGCACATTTTATTGCAGAGAAGATAGGAGTGGTAATAATCAAAAGATGCCCAACATATTAAAATTACAATTACTGATCCTGTTGCATCGACGCAACAACTAGACTATCTTACCATAACCGTCAGATCTCTTATGTCAGCCATACGATGCAGGATACTGGCTACTGTAGAGCTGCCGGTTTTAGTGGTCTTTATATAAACAATGGGTGGAATGAAAGATATTAATGTAGCATTTTCTGGCTCTTCTTTATATATAAAGCCACTAGCTCCTCCCTTCGGGCAAACGGATCTGTTAATTATGCGAGACACCTCATCGGGGGTTCTTTTAGCATGCGAAGAAACGATGAGCCAAAATATGAATATCGCAATCGTTGACATGTCTTGATGAACAGATACAAATCCACTGTCTTGTGATGCGCTTAAGGTTGAATGAATCATGGAAATACCTGATATATCAATGCAACCACCGGGAAAGTGCGTCAGTTCTTTATAGAAAATGATGATAACCGAAGCATTAGAGCAAACAACTATAAGAAAGTCATATTTTCAAGATATAAAGAACTGCTCCATGTTACACAAGTTTACTGAGCAAAGTTAGGATTGTGGGATCGGATTTCTGGTGGCCCTAACTTTGTATGTGCTTGTGGCCAAGTGTGGATTGCCGATATATTTTAGGGCCGCCAGATATCTGATCCGATAATCATAACATGAAGCATTCTTCGCATCTTGAAAATATTACTTCCTTTTCGTGGCTTACTGTTTCCTGGTTTCGCAAAAAGTTAATTTGATGATGATGAATCAAAGTTAGGATTGTCGGATCGGATTTCTGGTGGCCCTAACTTTGTGTGTGCTTGTGGCCAAAGTGTTGATTCTGGGATTGCCGATATATTTTAGGGCCACCAGATACTGTATCTGATCCGATAATCCAAACTTTGCCCCGCAGTAAACTTGTATACTGTAACATGAAGCGATGAAGGAATCTGCCAACACCCGATAGTGTCGGCAAGAGTTTCTCACCTGGATCTTTTCCAGCAAAATCAATCAATCAATCAAGTCGTTTATGAGCGTTAAGTCTAGCATGTTTTCTGCGTGATGTATTTAACTGCTTGAGTAACTAAACACACACACACACACACACACACACTCGTGCATTACCGGTACTATCCTGGTATCCAGGGTATCGTACCAGAAGGTAAATTACAGGCTTAACTTACAGTTGTCATTGCACAGTTTGAGTGAAAGTGCTGTTGCGTAATAAAAGTATACTACGCAATCTTCATCGTGCAGCGAAACTCAACCGCTCGAAGATTTGCATGTGCAAAAGATGAATAAGACAATTGTCCTTTGTTTATGTGCTATGTCCTACCTACAGGAATTTGACGCATTTCATTCATGTGTTCTGCCAGTAGTATCGCATAGTGGTGCTATCTTACAAATTCCCACCTATCGCATTTTTGCGGCCAGTGATATTTCTTCAGAGGCCGGTGGAGAGTATGGCGGTGAAGAACTCTCTAACTTTGTACAATCTTCAGTAATAGCAATGGAAATGAGCAAGATAACTTCAGCTAAACCAAGGCGTGAGAAAGAGTCAGGTGGTGGTTCAAAGGTCTTGGACAAGAGAAAGGCTAAAAAGAAGTTGAATGCAGCTGAAAGGACTGGTTTTAATTACACGGATGGTATAGAAGAATTCGATGTTCCTTTCATAGATGAGCCAAGATGGTAAGCGTCATATCGTTATAATGCTATCTCATTCTTCCCGTTATCAGGAAGTTTCAACAATTAAGTCCGCGGCAAAAGTCATGCAAGAGTTAATTTTACGCCAGGACTATATCATAATCCACCCAAATTATTCACTGTAGGTATCGCCTACTCGTCCGCAAGTCTTCGGAACGTACAGTCTGCGAAAGGCTGAAAAAAGAAGCTCAGGACGAAACTTCTGTGTGGTTTGGAGTTGTTGAAGATGCGTTTTACCCGCGCTCCACGGCTCTGCAGTTCAAAGGACGTCGCTCTGGGCAAGCACTCGTACCTACCTATAAAGCCCTCGTGCCAGGTATGATTTTCCTGAAGACGCGGATGGATCCTGATGTTGCAGATGATCTAGAGCGAGTACCATCAGTGCGAGGCCTCTTAAAGAATGACGACAGTCTTGTGGTCCCACTCGGCATGGCCGAAGTGGAGGAGGTGGAGCGCTGGCGCGTGAGTGATGGACCCATGCTCAACGAAGATGTGCGCAAGATACGTGTAGGAGAGTATGTGTCAGTGGTTGAAGGACCCTACAAGGGGAAGTACGGCATTGTCGAGGGCACTGCTCATGGTCGGATAGAAGTAAGTTCTCCGCACTGGGTATCTTGATGTCTTCTACTGTTGAGGTTGTGATGATTGGGGGAGGCGGTGGGGGGCGGGAGGGAGGTGTTTGGTATAAATGATCATTGGATGCAATACATTATCAGGAATGTTTGCTGGCCCAGTATAAAATAAGCATGGTATTTTATGCTTCTAGTTTTCTGATGACCTATACGTGAATTCGAATTGCTACCGTGTGTTGACATTATACAACTGCTCTCCTGGGATCATCTCGCTTTTGCTGTGGCCTGCTGTGGCCTGCTTCGGTTGGTTGGTTGGTTGGTTGGTTGGTTGGTTGGTTGGTTGGTTGGTTGGTTGGTTGGATCGCAGGTTCGTTTGAGGAATGAGTACTCGGACTACAGCTGCACGTGCGACCTGCGGGAGCTGCGACACCTGGAGGACCCTCCCGAAGTCAACTACAAGGTAACAATCCAGCCCGTGCGAAATTGTGTCATTTAAAGTTTAGTATTGTTCGTAGAGTCTGCCGTTCAATAGAGCCGATGAGAAAAAGAAGAAGAAGGAACTTGATGTTGAGGTCGATGGTTTAGCTTCTCAGAGTTAATGATCGTAGAAGGCTAGCTAATCATAGATCTTTATATTTAGTAATATGCTTTGAATCTGTTTAACACCCTTATGATTGGCCAAATCGAAATATGCCTCGTTAATCAACCCATGCACATCCACTCCCGCACGTCTCAATCTGTGCATGCTATCCTGGACTGACGCGTGTTTCGTATGTACAGACGATGACGGCAAAGCAGGCTGCCGAGGCGCTCATGCGGAAGAACCCTCACAGCGACACCTTGCGCTTCCTCAAGCGGGAGGGACTGCTGCGCGAAATCCTCTACGATAATGAGGCAGGCTATGGGCCCGATCGTGGTGGTGGAAGGGGTGGTGCTGGAGGGGGCTGGACTGGGAGTGGAAGAGGTGGTAGCGGTGGCAGCGGTGGCGGGATGCTGTTGGGAAGAGATGGTGGGCGTAGTCTACGCCCCATCGTCCGGTCTGGTAGCGGCCAGGGTCAGTGGCAACGCCAGAGTGGGGCAGAGGCATCTGAGAGACCAGACCGCGGTGGTGGCACAGGCAGAGGTACAGGGCAGACGTGGGGGCGAGGAGGCCAGGAGGATCCATCAGACTGGGAATTCGGTGAGCGCGAAGGACCTTCGAGATCTGCCGGGACCCGACCGGAGGGTGCGGGCGGATGGAGGACTCCCACTGAGCAGCAGAGCCCATGGGGCGGAGAAGCTGGAGGTGGCGCTGGAGGTGAAGATCCATTCGGCAGGTGCGTTGGTAGCATTGTCTCTGCTGCTGCGATGATACCGAAACCCTGCATTGCATCTATCTGTGTGATTCTATCATAGAGCTTTTTTGAAATCGTTAGCTTGTTTATACCATTTATAATTCCTGACCAGTCCTCCTTCTGGATTGTTACCAAAGGCCTCGAATTTGCCATAATCCCACCCATATTAGAATGTTATGTTTTGTTGATTGTGCCTTGGCATATTTGTCGTTAATTAATACGTCCTATTAACTTGATTTAACTGCAAATACGATCTTGATCTCGAATGCAACTTCGCCCCTACTGTCACCACATGAATGACACGGGGAAACTGATGCCTGCTGAAATGCTGCACACCATGCACAGCTTCATCGACGACATGCTGAGTGACGTGGATGCCAAAGTCGCAGCGCAGCAGGGAAATGAGCTGGGGCGGAGAGCTGCTGTGTCTGAACCAGGCAGCGATAGCTACAGTTGGGACTCCCTGGAGTTGGATCGACTATTCTCCGAGTTGGGCCCCAGCTCAGTCTCAGGCGGGGGCTCCAGCTCAGTCTCAGGCGGGGGCCCCAGCTCAGTCTCAGGCGGGGGTCCCAGCTCAGTCTCAGGCGGGGGCTCCAGCTCAGTCTCAGGCGGGGGCTCCAGCTCAGTCTCAGGCGGGGGCTCCAGCTCAGTCTCAGGCGGGGGCTCCAGCTCAGTCTCAAGCGGGGGCTCCAGCTCGGGTTTGGGCTCGGACTCTTCTGAGAGGGCTGACCTCCGCGACAGTGAGATGGTACTGGATGAGTTGCTTCGAGACCTCGACAGCGTGGGCACTGCAGCTGCAACCGAACCCGGTGCTGGCGCTAGCAGGGGTAACAAGCGGGACAGTGGCAGAGGCGCCAGCAGCGCAATGAGTAGGAGCGATAGCGGATGGGGGCCAAGTAACGAGCGCGAGCGCAGTAAGAAGTGGGATAATAAGGCTGCAGTACCAGTTGGTCGACATGGCGATGGTGATGGTGCAGGCGCCGCTACGGGGTTAGAGCTATTTCCTGCACAGGACGGGATGCGTGGAGTGGATGGAGGAGAAGATGGAGGAGAAGATGAGGACTGGGAAAGCTTCTTGACGGAAGCATTCGGACCTTCATCCAGCGCAGCTCCCCCCCGGGCTGCTACGGGTAGCGCCAGAGCTGCCCCCAAAGTCAGCAACTCTCCAGCCCAAACCAGCAAGGAGGATGACACCGATTCAAAAAGCTCTGCTGATGCTGAGACTCCAACCCGGGCCTGGAAGCGTGCAGCCCCTGCCTCTGCCTCTACCTCTGCATCTGCTCGTCCTTCGAGAGCAAGAGGCGACACAAGTATAGCTGGAGCGCCGCAGCCTCAGATGGCAGACTTTGCCTCCTTCCAAGATTACTTAGATGCACTTGTGAGCTTTCAGCAGAAGGGCGACAGCAGCAGCATTAACTTCGACAGCGGTGGCAGCACCAATAGGGGTAAGGGCACAGAGACTATTCCTGCTGCTCCTTCTGGTAATGTGAGCAAGTGCCTAGCAGCCACCTCGTCTGCAGCTGATGATGGTAGCAGTACCAGTAGGGAAGGCAGGGAAAGTGGTGTTGGGAGGAAGGGGGATGATCTCGACGGGCTGGCTTCCCTTCCCGTCAGGAATCTGAAGGCACTTCTGCGTGCCAAGGGCTTGATACAGTCCGGCCGCAAAGTGGAGCTCATCGAGCGGCTGACGGTCTCTGAAGCTGTAGGCGGTAGGCAGCAATGATGTCGCATGCGGGATAGAGAGAAGGTGCTACTCTTGTGTGGTATTTTTTCCTGTGTTGTTGTATCATAGTTTAAACTACATTCATTCTTCAACAAGTGCTGGTCATTTGGCTCATAGTTAGTATTTGGAGGCTTTCAAAGGAAAGGATTATTTTAAAGCTATAGAGAGCGTAATATTTACAGAAGTTTTAATTATCTCTTTCACTATGAAAGTGACTGATAATTTCCGTTGCGTCTGCTGGCTCGGCAAACCACAAGTCCTGCAATGTCTAGTTTTACAACTACGATAAAGCGGGCTAAATGAGTTCGAAGCACTTGCGCCTCATGGAGCGGATTTCTTCGCCACAAAGTGCAGCATTCCTATTGATACTGCTGCCGCTGCCGCCACTTCCATCTTGAGGCAGCCGACGCTGGTGTGGGCGCGCGTAGCAGCTGAGCGGGTGCTCCACCTTGGCATGATCAACGTTGGTCATATACGGCGTATAGAGGCGCACTGGACTGTCCGCCCCCTGCTGCTGCTGCCCAGACCCTGCTGCCACGGGAGCATCAAGTAGCCACAGCTCCGCCTCATACTTGCCGCAGCCCTCGTAGCGCAGCTCAGGCAGGCGGGCCAGGTGCCGCGCAGTGCTCCACCAGAAGTTGCCGCTGAGCATACGCCGCGGGTGGGTTTTGTAGTTGAGACCCACCACATCGAACTCACCGCTCTGCAGGAGATGAAAGCAGCTGCGGTGGCGCTGCACGAGGTGGAACATCATCATGTCTCTCCAGTCCTCGATCTGCTGGTACTGCTGCGTATAGCTTACACCCTTCGTATGCAAGTAAAGAAAATGAGTTCCCCCATCGGCCTCTACGTCTGTATCTATAGGATATCCTGCAAGGGGTACTGCTGGGGAACTAGCTTTGTTCGAAGAGCGCGTGCTATTCTCAAACAGAATTGCAAGCTTGTGCAAAATTCGCAGAGATGGGCATTCGAAATACGATGTGTCTCGATGGACCTGCACCCAGGTGACATTCGAATATAGCTTTTTGATTTTTCCCTCCACATCGCCACCATAGTTGAGTACGATCAGTTTGTCGAGTTCAGCAGCTAAGTTCGACTCGTGTAACTGCTCAAGCATTTTCTTCAGGATCCTGTTCGAGTTGCTATTACCCTCAAATGATGTGCTGTGGATAATGCACACACGTTTGGGAACTGCTCCAGCAAAATCTTCCGCTAAGAAGTGATGTATGCTATCTTCCACTTCTAAAAGGCTTCCATTGTAATTCTCTGCGTGTACATATCGTTGCAACTCTGCATACACTGCCCCAGGAAAACGACTAAGATGCGAATTTGGAACTAATTGATCCAACTCAGCCAAGTCTGCATTGCTTAGATCAGAGTTTTGGAGCATAGGGATCATCTTCTCTCGTATCTTCGCATGACGAAACTCTAATACTTTGTCGTATAAATATTTGCAAAAATCTGTCAGCAAGGAGTGCTCGATACAAAAATCTTCAACGACTAAATCAAGTGTGGGGTCATTCAGTCGAAAATTAAAGGCGTGAGTGGTGATTGAACCATCATTTCCATGAAGCTGAAGTGGAAAAGATATAATATCTTGTGAAAGATCTTCAATCGCTGATAAAACTATCCATACGAGAGCGAAGATAAAGAGTTGGATTCTCATAATAATGATTCTTTTCATACGAATAAGTCATCGATAATCTGGCCCCAGTGCTGTCGTCCTCGAAGTTACGATGGTGTATAGGAAGTGTAATCGCTTTGGTATGAGCCAGTTGCAGATTAAGGTAAATTAAGATGCTTTACCGGGTTTACTTCGTACTCGTATCCCCAGCAGGAGTAACTTTATCATAACTTTATCATCCGGGATGATGAATGAAGCTGGATGATGAAATCCATGGAAATGTTGCTGGGATCCCGAGTTTGTCGGTAAGACCTTTTCAACACCTGCTGGTGTCGGAAACTGCGACGCCAACGAACAGAAATAAAACGAAGAGCAGACCTTGACACTGATGTTGCTATTATTATTAGTTACGCATTGAAAGTGGAGGCTCTGTCCTCATAATACTGTAAGTAATCACCTTGTAAGTTTACTCTACTCGTACCTTTTTCACCGGGTGAAAATCAAAAACTCTCAAAGCAGTATTGTTCCTCATCGAGCACATAGCCGGGAGTACTTTACCCAGTGCCAATATGCTGTAATGTAAATCATCAATCTGCGAAGGCACTAGGATACGGCGCTAGCGACACGAACACACTCTTTGTCTGTGTGTACAGCCGCAAGGTTTCAGGCCCATTCTCCCGACCGATGCCAGACAGCTTATAGCCCCCCACGGGCATCTCTGCGGGCGAGTCTCCCCAGGAGTTGATCCAGCAGATGCCAGCCTGCAGCCCGTGCACGACGCGGTGTGCAGTGCCTAGACTCTGCGTGAATACTCCGCCCGCCAGGCCGAAGCTGGTGTCATTGGCGCGGCGCAGCGCCTCTTCCTCTAAGTC
>CAXIWF010000512.1:0-27786 GCA_964036045.1 Eutreptiella sp. 'Long Island Sound 2002' | reverse complement strand
CCATGCCTGCGCTGAGACTCATAATACGTGGACGTCATAGCATCGCATCCTATCAAGTTTGGCAATAGCTAAGCCCTACCTACCACGCGACTCATGTTTGTGCTCCGAGTCATTCTACGCGAACGTTCTCTTCTTTATTCTATTTGCTACTAGATAGCCCCCTCAATATAGAATATACCGTAGATTGTGCAAAGGTCGGTTCCAAGTCGCTAGGATGGTATAGGCAATAGTAGTAAAGTTGTAAAGTTTAGCGATGATAATTTTGTTGCAGCAGCTGACATGATTAAATAGCAGATTTCATAGATAGCCAAAGTGACTACTAAAATAACATGATCGCAACAAGGCATAAGTTGTACCAAATATATTCAATAGAGAATAAAAAGGATTCCTGGAGTTCTCCTATCGCCTGTATGTTGTACCGTCTACCCCCCACCTCATTCCAGCCAGATCCCAAAACAACTTGGACCTGTTCAATCACACCCCGAGCATAGCTTTGTACGGCGTGCTGAAATCATCACTGCGCAGACCCTTTGCGGCGTACAGTGCCATCATCGCTAGTCGCTTGTTCTGGAAGTTTGGGGCCATCACTACTCTCTTCTCGCCGAGCAAGCCCTTCCAAACATTACTCTTCCCGACAGTTCCTCCCGGTGGGCCACCTGCCGCAGCAGCCTTCGAAGCAGCCTTGGGCTTGGTATGAGCTGAAGATATTGTGACGGGCATTGGTGCAGATATGAGATGCAGCCACTCGCCCAGGTCGGCACGCATGGCTTTTTCAGACCTGTTTCGGGTTGGAATACACCTGCAGCACATTGTCAAGAGACGTATAGGGAGAGGGAGATAGAGAAAGAAAGAAATACACAGTGTGAGTTGCCAAAGCAATGCAAATTTACAGTCCTATATCTAACTTATAAAAACAGGATCCAGTTTCAAACAATGCACAAAATTACAACACAATCCTATTTAATAAGCAATACAATCAGGTTTGCTAAAAGGCAACGCATGCATGCTCCTCCACGCCGCACACCTTTCGAAGCAAGCAGCCCGCACTTCCTCCGCAGACATGGACGAGACCCCTCCAGTAGCATGCTTTGACCCCGCTGCACCCGCAATCCGACTCTTGAGAAACATGTCGCTGCGGTGGACGCGCTCCAGCTGGTTCTGCAGTTCGCCCACATTCATACGGCGCAGCAGCGGCAGGTCAGGCACACCATCCACGCCCAGACTGCGGCAGCACTGCTTCACGATGCTACCGGGTACTTGCCCCACCCGCAGATACAGTGCACTCTGCTTCTTACTCAGACCCTTTTTGCCCTTGCCCTTGCCCTTTCCTCCATTGCCTGACCCCTCGCTTCCACCCTCACCACCGCTGATGATAGTATTGCTTGGACAGGGTGCTCGCAGCCACTCATCTAGCTCCTGCAGAGCAGCGGCAGTGTTCTTCTGCTTTAGAGCTCGCTGGATGCGCTGCACCTGCGCTTGCCGCACCTCCCGCTTTTCGGTGCTGGCCTCGTCAACCCAGGCACCTGTCAGAGCCTCCAGACTGCGCACCACAGTCTGCATGCGCCGCAGCTCCATGGTCTCATGCCGCTGCTGCTGGTTATACGCGTCGTCGAAACTTGAGGGGAGCCCCCGCCATCCCCACGGATTGTTGCCACCTAGCACCGGAAACACAAGATATGAGTAGAAGAAGAACTCGGGGGATATTGGAACCATGACCATCATGCGGAACATCTTCTTGCGGTCGATACCCATTTCCTCCATGAAGCTGAAGTCCGAGTAACTCCAGCTCTGCTGTCCGAGCTGCTTCCTCTGTTTTCGCAGCGCATTAGCCTTCTTAAAGTTCTCCACTGCACCTCGTGCACCATTGCTTACTATCTTTAGGTTCTTTATTATACTACTCATGAAGTTTGCACGTGGTGGCGGCGGCTTTGCTGCATCGAAGCTCTTGAGTGCTGCCTCGCCACCGCGTCCAGAAGATGCTATGACCAAAGGCTTGCAAGCAAAACCTATGCCAACGGGAGCTCGGCCACCGAGAGAATGCATCGATATAGCTTTCGCTGCAGATACTAACAGCACAGCTATGGATGTTGTTAAAGAGTATACTTTCATTTTCCTGTTGCAACGCTTTTATAGACGACGAAGGTGGTGAGCGTAGAGAACCACACTTATAAAATATAAAATGCACTGTTCAGCTTCGAGCGAAAGCTGTTTGTTAACTTTAACCGAAATTCCCTAGGCTAGAATTAGCTTTGTGGGCCTAACAATTATTCCAGCAGCAGAGCAATTCCAGAATTTACTGTGGTAAATTTTTATAATTTTTTTGAAATTCTGCTTTTCCCACTAACTTTCAAATGCAATAGAATGAAAACGTATTTATGCCTCTAAAAGCACGTTTTACGGAATCGGGTAAATCGTGTTAATAAAGACCCCGATTAGGCAAATAATCATTAGAGGTGCTACTAACTGCCACATAAAGACTATCTTTATGTAGCAGTTAGTAGCACCTCTAATGCCGGGCCGGTGAGAATAATCATTAGAGGTGCCATTAACTGCTTCATAAAGACTATCTCTATGTAGCAGTTAGTAGCACCTCTAATGCCGGGCCGGTGGGAATATTTCCCGAGAAATAGAAATAAATGGTAAATTTAGCACTAAAGCCGCATACTGTCATAATGATGCACTCATAGAGTAAAGATGCAATAGAAGAGTCCACACAAACAGTATCTATTCTTACCCGATAAGATGCTTAAATAAACAAAGAGCATGTGAAATGATTTCATATGGGTATGAAACAATAAAACAAATATATTACATTACATTTACGTTCTACCGTCTTGGCAAGTTCAGAGAAAAATAGCAGAGAAAACAAATCAAATGCAATGACAACAGCTGGATTAGAAAAGCATACCACAGAACCATAGTACCTTGAGGTATTAAAACATACTAACCAAACTGACCTCCAGATTCACTGCATAGCTTTTACCACACCTTGTCAATTATTGCGAGAGTTGCTAACATTATCACCGCTTTCGTCATCGAGTGAAAGTTGCAGTGCAGCTTCGGAGCGCAGTGAGACTGCTTTTCTCGCAGAGCCAAGGCCAGCCCTAGTAGTACCGCCACCAGAACCGGCGGCTGCACTACCACTACCACTACCACCGGCACCGGCAGAAGGCTCACCTTTGATCGTAGTTGCTCGAGGGTTTCTCCCCTGTTGTTGATGATGATGTTGTTGCTGTTTTTGCTGTTGTTGTTGCTTATTTTGTTGATGACGCTGGTACTGATGCTGATGCTGTTGCTGCTGATGTGACGGAGCAGAATTGCGTATTAGCCCCCGCATCTCTAAGAGGCGCAGCTGCTCGTTGACGTGCTCCTGCAGCGACAACGATGGATCAAGCACCACATCCTCAAGTACATTTGTGGAACCATCCTGGAAAGGAAATAGGTGCTGCCGCAATAAATCTACAGCCTGCCCAAAATTCATGAAGGTGGTCAATGTCTTTCCCTCTGAATCTCCCGATAGCACAGAATGGTCTTCGCATTCCTGCTGCAGTGTCGGGCGCCGAACACGTAGTTCCTCCAAATGATTCCGATCGAACGTCGCTTTTACGGAGTGAAGAAGCACCCTCAACTTGTCTTTTTCTTCCCACGAAGGCATTTCTTGCCCTTGCATATCATCCGACTTTATCGTCAGCATTTGCATGGTTTGGTTTCGACCTGTAGCAGTATCATTGTTTCGTAGCCTCGTTGAAATCTTTCGACCAGATTCGAAATTTACACAAGATATAAACCCATCATCCACATCTCGAGCAAACTGATAAAATACATTAATCAAACCGCCTAAGTTATGAAATGCCGATGTTTCTTTCCATTTGTATACTTTTTGGAATACTATCAACCCAGTGACAACCTACAATACAAGAACATAACAAAAAAGAAGGCCATACAGAATATTATATAATCAAGCTTAATAATTGAAAGGAGAGAGAGCACGCAATATTAAATATAAATATTACTAAAGTTTAACCCTTGCAAGTAACTTACATCTGAGACACATATGTTCTTCACAAAGCATTGGCTCGGACCCTTTTTATCCAAGTTGCTCTCCATGGTGCCCCTTCAAACTGCTTTAGAACTATGAAAAGTGATATGCTTAGGTTTCATACTGGTAGTTGCAGAATCTTTTGAGTGTGGATACCTCGAAATATTGATTTATTTATTATCATTAATTTTACTCGTAAGTTAATTGAATAACGTGGAGCTAAAGTTATGTCTAAATTTCAAAAGTAAGTTTAAGTTACTCGTAAAATTGACCGCAAGCTTTATTGATAAAAGAGTGAGCTCTGCACCTGTAGAAAACAGGGTTTTGCGCGAAAACGTTCGAATGCCCGAATTGTACGAGCGGAAACCCCACATTCATTCAGCAAAGCAATCCTGCTGGAATCCTGGAATCCTGGAATCCCAGTATCCTGCTGGAATCAATCCCAGAGCAGGGCGCTGTGGAATCCCACATTAACGAGCAGTAAGTAAATTATATCCTACCACCTTCACCTCGAAAGTAAAAAGCTTGCATTATACCTATGGAGAGTGGATCATTGACAGGTTCAGTTCCCCCCAGTCATGGTGGCGTCCGGGATAGTACGACTATGGATCACGACGATACCAAAGCTACTCCAAACCGAAATAGAAGATATATGGCACATCCTGTTGATGTTGTGCTTCATAACTGTTCAATAGATATCAAAAATCGCTCTCGCTCCTTACCAAACAAAAGAATTCTTCATTCAGTCTCAACGACTATCAAAGGTGGCACTTTGTTCGCTATTCTGGGAGGTAGTGGTAGTGGCAAAACGACGCTTCTCAATGTCATTGCTGGTCGATACTCACCGAAATCATTCCATATTGGGGGATATATTGCATTTAGCAGTAATTATCAATGCAATATTGGATATGTTACGCAAAATGACTTTTTGCTGCCCTATTTGACGGTACGCGAGACACTCATGTTCGCAGCCCGAATGAAGATTTCTCCCCACCAGTACTGCTGGGACAGGCGGCTTCGTCACGGCACTCGTGGCGGCGGTGGTCGCAGTCAAACTGTTGCCAGAGTCGATACTACTTTCAGCGATGGATCAGTAGATGTAATTGAGCGTAATAGCTCTATTAGCAATGGTATTGAAGGGGAAGGAGAGGAGTCAAGTGATGGCGATAGAGGTGGCTATGTAAGCGCAGGTGGGCCTGCACGGGCGGGAGCAGGTGCAAATGCAAATACAAATGCTGACTTAAATACTTCCGCTGATTCAAATGCTGGCGCTAGTACTAATACCTTTGATGAGTACCTACTGCAGCGCGTTAATGATGTGATCCTCAACCTGGGCATTCGGGAGTGCGCCGATAGCATGATCGGCAGCAGCGACCCAGCGGCTGGCGGGGGGAAAAGGGGCCTATCAGGTGGTGAGAAGCGCAGAGTCTCTATCGCCATTCAGATCATATCGGACCCGCAAGGTAAGTCACTTGGATACAGTGGGAAAAACCGTTATTTTGTCAAGTTGCTAAAAATAATAAACTTTTCGTGTGTGTTGTTGAGAAGTGGAGGAAACAGTGGTGGAGGCATTTTATGATAGTGAGCTTAATTTTCTGTTGTTTCATTATTTTTCCATAATTTTGTTCACTGTGATATATGCGGGACGACTTCAAAACTCTTCTTCCATGCAGTACTTTGCACTGATGAGCCCACATCTGGGCTAGATTCCTTCACTGCTGTGACGGTTGTTGAGGCCCTGCGGCGCCTGACTCGTAGAAGACATCAAACTTCACATTGCGGAGGTGGTGGAGGTGTTGACGTTAGCGGAAGCAGTAATAGTAGCCGTAACAGCAATAGTTCCAACAACAGCGCTAGCAACTACAGTAGCGATAACAACAACACTGCATCTGGGCAGCGCTGGAGTGCAGGAGAACTCCAGCAGCAGCACCGCCAGCGCACCACTGTGATCAGCTCCATCCATCAGCCCCGAGCAGATGTATTCCACCTGTTCGATGCAGTGCTGCTGCTTAGCCGCGGAGGCCACCCCGTCTACTGCGGTCCCACCAGCCGCATGGTGAGCTACTTTGCGGCACTGGGCCACGCATGTCCAGCTGACTCTAACCCAGCGGACTACTTTGTTGATGTGAGCTCCGTGGATGCGCGGGATGCGCATAGTTGGCGTGAGAGCAGAGCGCGTGTGACCGCACTGGTGGAGTCCTTTCGTCTTGGTGATGAGGAGGCACTGCTGCAGTCGCAGCGTGGCGCTCGCCCAGTTAGAGGAGACCCTGCTGCTGCTACTGGCTCTGAACCTGGTCCCACTGCCGACAGTAATGCCACCCCTTGTGGTAGTGTTGCAGCAACCAACAGTCCCAGTTCCGAGGGTACTGGTGCTGGTGTTTATAGTTGCAATTTAGAGCGCCATAGCCATTGCAATGCTGTTGATAGCAATAACAGCGATGATGGCGATGACGACGCTGCTGACCATGCTGACGAAGATGATGATGATGATGATGATGATCATCGCCTCAATGAGTCATACTGCTGCGTGGTAGCACGTGCGTCATCCTGGCCTGCCAAGCCTTCCGCATCGGACCAGCTGGTGGTGCATGGCAGTGGGTGGCAGTCTTATAGAGATGCTTCTGAAGTGAAGGCTGCAGCCAAGGCCCGACGCAGGCTGCAGCGGCAGGGTTACTCCATGGCAGGCCCAAACAGTGGTAGTACGAGTGCGGGTAGAAGTGTAGGTGGCGGTGGAAGCAGTAGCAGTAGCAGCGATAGTGGATTGGTTTACACAGCGCCATGGCTAAAGCAGGTGTTTTACCTGACTATGCGGTTCCTTCGACAGCATTATAGAGACCCTGGGAACGTGGCAGGCGGGCTTCTTCAGGCAGTAGTGCTGGGCTCTGTGGTAATGTGCATATTCTGGGATCTTGGGGACTCTCAGTCAGACATCGAGTCTCGAACGGGCTTGCTGTACATCGCAGTAAGCATGGAATACTACATATTCATGATAATTCTCATCGAGCGATATATCACAGAGCTGAAGGTGTTCGATCGTGAGTTGCAGGATGACATGTATGTGCCGTCCGCTTACCTCACTGCGCACATTATCTCGTCTGCACCACTCTACATACTCCAACCCGTCGTGTACAGCCTGCCCATCTACTTCGGCTGCAATCTCCGCCCGGGCCTGTCACATCTGTTGATGTTCCTCGCTACAAATGTGGCGCTCAGCCTGGTGATAAATGGACTGGCCTGGATGAGTGTGGCTCTTAGTCGTAACTTCGCAACAGCGTCGCTCGTGGCCAACATGAGTTTTACATTCATCACACTGACTGGTGGCTTCCTGGTGAATACCCATGACATTCCCGTGTATGTTCGGTGGGTGCAGAACATCAGCTGCACGAGTTACGCTTGGCGCATCCTGATGACCAACGAGTACTCTCACCGCACTTTCGGGGATTGCACGGACAAGTACGGGGACGACACTGCCTACTGTGACCCATATGACGGCGACTCCATCCTCGACACACAGGACGTGGGCGTGGATGACTACGAGGTACCCTGGCTGGCGCTGGTGGCCATCGGAGCGGTGTACTACATCTTCACCTATTCATGTCTACACTATCTGCGGTTCCCTGTCACGGGGGCGGTAGGGATGGAAGGGGGCGGGGAAGCGCAGGACGAGCAAGAGCCAGAGCCAGAGCCAGGGCCCCCTGCTAAGGTAGCTGCACACCCAGAGGTCCCCGAAGACTGTCGGGCCAGTAAGGTGGAGGAAGGGACTTGTGAAGGTCATGGTGATAGCAGCGGGGCAGCAGCTTCGAATGATAGTAGCATTGGTTCCACAACTAGTGTTGGAAATGGTCCCAATAATATAGGTGGTGACGGCAGAGGCAGTGACTCGGCACACGAGCTGCTGCTGCCTCCGGGTCAGAGCGAGCACAGCGCCACCAGTGTGTCTATAACTGTCTCAGGCGTGTCACTCTTCGTTCCATTACCTGCTTCTGCTGCAAGATCAGCAGCACGTGCGACAGAGGGAGATCGATGTATTGAGGTACATAACTCCGTGGAGAACCCGCTCGTAGCACCAGCCTCCACTGGGCGGGAGGCAAATGATGTAGAGGCAACTCAGCCTTGTTCTGTACACGAAGACAGAATGAGGTGGCAGCAAGAGCAGGCCAGCGGAGGGCGTCAGAAGATAATTCTTCAGAGCATTGATGCTGCCATTCAACCGGGGAGGCTGGTTGCTCTGATGGGTGGCAGTGGCTCAGGTTGGTTTCATAGGCGTTTTATCCCTGCTGTCCGTCCACCCATTTCACCTGTGTCTTGTTGGCTTTCCTTGCTTGCCAATAGTTGGGTGTATATTTGTGCTTGTGTTCGCTCTGGTGGACAGCTTGGATTCCTTGAGTTGCTTCCACACTCCATCTTCACGCTGCTTCTTGTCAGTTCACGATCACTGACCAGTTATTCCTGATGCCTCTTGCCCCTCCCTTACACCACCATCCATTATTCTGCATGCTTACCCCCTCCATTCCACCTCTCCCCCACCCCCCAACTCCCACTTCTATGCAATGCCCTCCTCTGCACAGGCAAGACCACTTTGCTGAATCTAATAGCAGGCCGCATCCCCCATGCCTGTCTGCGCTCCAAGCGCGCTGCTCGCCTGAGCAGAGGTAGAGGTAGAGGCACCCAGCAAGCAGAGCGGACCGCGATGGCTCACACCCAGGCCACTTCTGATACACCCGACTTCCATCCAGCCGCACGGGTGGAGTCTGAGATATCCAGCCGCAGTAAAGATGAGGCTGACCAGGGGGGGGGTTGGAGCTGGCTCCGATCTGGAGGCACTGCCTCATACTTCGGATCCGGGGCTATCCGCTTCAATGATCGTCCCGCTTCCGGCAAGCAGCTGCGGAACCTCATCGGATATGGTAGGAAACTGTCTCCCTACGTCGAATTGTTTGTCGAATTTTTTGCACTTCACTTCAAGCTGTGTTCGTGTGATCCATGATTAGCATGACTTCTTATCCCCGCCTTCCACCCTCCCTCAATAACTCCGTTCTACGCCCATGGCTTTTAAACATTGTTTGGTACTTTCCACTTGACTTTAAAACACTGTTTGGTACTTTACACTTGGCTTTTAAACACTGCTTGGTACTTTCCAGTGCAACAGTTCGACTTTCACTTGCCCTCCCTGACGGTGGAAGAGACCCTGAGCTTCCACGCGCACATGCGCCTGCCGCAGCACCTCCAGCGGCACAAGCGCCAGCAGCGCGTCTGCAGTGTCATCGCACAGCTGGGGCTGCAGCAGTGTGCGGCCACACGAGTGGGCAGCGACGAGGTGAAGGGCATCAGTGGGGGTGAAAAGCGGCGCCTCTCTCTGGGGGTGCAGCTGCTGGCAGACCCGCCTGTGTGCTTACTAGATGAACCTACCACGGGCCTGGACGCCTTCACTGCGCGGCACGTGATGGAGACGTTGCAGAAGCTGGCGCGTCGGGGCCGAACGGTGCTGGTGTCCATCCACCAGCCCCGCTACGATGTCTACGCGCTGCTGGACGATGTGGTGCTGCTGAGCAGGGGCCGTTTGGTGTGGGCGGGTGCCAAGGAATCCATGATGCGGCACTTTGCTGATCTCGGCCACCCCTGCCCTGCACTAGTCAACCCTGCCGACTTCATCCTAGATTTATCCTCCATTGATGTACGTGAAAAGCTGAATATTTCTTAAATATGCCGTGTATGATATTCTTTTCCGCATGCGGGTTACAGTATTATACATTGCTTAACCATGCTATAATCACACTCCTTTCCATGTACCACACTCTAACAACCCTAACAACAGAATGATTTATTGCTTAACTATGCTGCATATCACACTCAACAACCCTAATAACCCTAACGAACACGTGCAGTTTCGTAGTGTGGAGCGCGAGCAGCAGTCACGCGATCGCCTGCACCAGCTCGTCGCAGCTCACTACGAGCGAGTAGCAGTTCCCACCGCGACTGGGAAGGGGACTGAGGGTGGGGGAGAAGTTGATGGCGAGTATGTTGCAGCGACCGAGAAGGAGGAAGAAGTGGAAGAGGGGAAAGAGGAGGCCACTGTGGCCGAGGAGATCCGAGCACTCTACGCCGCGACGCATAAGCCCCTCTACTACGCTTTGCCGCTGTTAATGTCGCGCTCATTCACGAACCTCAGCCGACAACTGGAGCTCAGTTGCACGCGCATATCGCAGGGCATGTTCTTCGCACTCATCCTCAGCTGCTTCTACGCGCCCATCGAGGACGACCAGAACTCTGTGCAGAACCGCATCGGCTGTCTGTACGAACTCAACGCGTTGCAGTTCATCGGGATGCTCAACTGCATCGCCTTGTTCCCCACCGAACGCAACGTCTTCTTCCGGGAGTACGTGGACGGAGACTACACTGCGCTGGCGTTCTTTCTGTCCTTTGTGCTAATCGCCGTGCCCTACCTGCTGGTCTCTGCACTGCTCATCGCGCTGCTCATGACCTATGCCATTGGCCTGCAGCCCGATATACTGGCAACGCTCGAATTCGCAGGGGTGATATTCGCGTTTATATTCACAGGGGAGTGTGTAGGGCTGATGTTCTGCGCTATGTTCATGCACGTGGGCTTCGCAGTCAACGTCATGAGCGTCGTCTTGTCCCTCTTCGGTAAGTGTGTTTATTGTATTCACGCATGCAGTGAGCAGAGAAATACTTATATTACCTTTTTTGCTGATTTTCTTTTTTCTCCAGTCTTCTGTCTTTGTAATAAATTCTGTTGTTGCTCTCCTACTGTTGATACTGCAGGTATAATGGCTGGGTACATTTCGATCGACATGCCGCAGGTGCTGCGCGACATTAGCCAAGTTGCGCCCAGCACGTGGGGCAGCTACGTGCTCTCCAACATCGTATTCGACGGTGAGACCTTTACCTGCACATCCTCAGAAGAGACTGCCGATGGCACCTGCGTCTATGATGATGGCCACGACGTGTTGGAGCTGTACAAGATGGATGGAGGCGGGGGCAGGTACGGAACCGTCTTCCACAGCTGGATGCTGGGGCTGATCTGCACTGCGTACTTCCTGCTAGCTTTCGCTGTGCTGCGTTGGAGAGCTTTCAAACTAAGCCACTAGTCGCTTGATTGGCTCTATCGAATTTACCCCACTGCTCGAGTCATGTTGCGATCGATACAGACTTCATTAATATGTGAAGCCAACGTTGCTGGCTAGATAGTATTATTTCTAGTTAGGTACTGTACAACTTCTCCATTGCGGAAGTGTCAGGCGGCCTCGCTGAAATTGGCAGTCTCATCTTCAGACAGATCGGGCCACTACAGTTCGTACTTTCTATCATTGCATTACCATAGAGTGGTAGCCTTTAATACCAAACAGAAAGTAGCAGCAGACTTTATAAAGAGCCGCTGAAGCAGTATGTTTCGATAAATTTATTATAATGTTGGAAGTTGGCACAACGGGAAATTTAGTCGTGCCACGACCAATGCAGTGCATTTCCTGGATTCCAGCAGCAGTGCAGATTCTGGGATTTCCGAAATGTCGCTGCTGCTGCAGTGCTCGTTTCATTGCTGCTTCAATTTAAGTTTATCGAAATTTCACTATTTTACAGTACTGTCGACGCATGATTGCACAGCAGATTTAATACGAATTCTTACCTGCATACTGCTGGGTGCAAACTTACCTGTAGCTGCAACTAATTTAGCTGCTTTTCCATGTATATAGGATATGACAAGGCTATTCATCGTCACTGCTTTACTCAGCAGCAGCGCTCTAATCGCACATTCGCTCTTGCACACTGTTAGGGTGCAAAAGCAAGCCGTTGGATACTATCATTTTTCCAGATCGACTTCTTTGCCGATAATCCCTAAAACAAGACACAAACCCTCTTTAATTTCAGCATCTAAGCGCTGCTACTCAAGCTCGTGCGATGCTTCTTCCATGCTATTTGCATCTGTCCACCCGGTCGACTCTCCACCACAGAATGAGCTTGGATTCCATTTAAAGCCTAACATTTTTCAGCGTATAAAGCGACTTTTGGTGCCCATCAATAATATACGCTGGAAAAGTAAGTAAGAAGGCATCTAAATTAAATCACCGAAACTAAAAAGTGCCGGAAACTTTCACAGTTTCATTCTCTCTTTTAATCTTTCCCAAACTGTATGTGAGTGCTTTGCGACCACCTTAGTGATTGGAACCTTTGCTCTTCAAGTGGCTTGCTTGATGGTCTTCGGATTGAGCCCTTCTTTCGCTGCAGCTCCAGGAGCCGCGCCGATGTCTTCTCAGGAGCTGCGTGCTTTGCTGAACAAGCGCTCCAACAACAAACCAAACCTTCTGCAGAAGATCTTCCTGGGAGCGAATGCGAGTGGCAGCTTCCGGCAGTGGCGCGCTGGAGACACCCGCGCCGAGATCACTATGGTGCTCAACGGCCTCACAATGTTGCTAATCCTCACCGTTTGGGGTGGTATTGCCTATCTGTTCCAGAAGCGAGAGGAATTTACAGAGTTACGCAACATGCGGCGAGAAGTATTGCGGGAGAAAGAGTACAGAGAGGTGAGCTTATGTCTGCACCATCGCCTACTCTCTTGCTTATATTGAGCGCTCGCTTTGGTTTATGCTCGTGCCCTTATACAATACATGTGCATATACATGTGAATATGTGTGGGCTGCAGAATATGTACTTCGAGGCAGTTGAGACGATTCTTGAGAAGCTTTCAAAGCCCGGCATAAAGGGCGCAGCGAAAGCCAACCTCACTCGCCAGTTGCGTGAGATTGACCCCGATGGAAAGATCCGAGCTTTTCTGGAGGGCAAGGCTGACCGGCCGGACCTTTCTGATGAGATATCCCGGTCCAGGTGAGATAGACATCAAGACGGCGAGACGATATAATAGTAGTAGAAACCTACACTTCCCGCCTAAGGGCAAGAACATGGCAGAGTTCGCCCTCCTATTGATACTAATTGGGATGTTTTTTTGGGGGTGGGGTGGGGGAGGGGGGGGGGTTACTCGAGACATGCATAGTCTTGGGCGGAGTGGGGGTGGGGAGGGGTGGAGGGAGGCAGCGTAGTGGTGTGTTGCGACCGCATTCTTGTGGCTACCGTTATAGATTATGCAAATACACATTATCTCACATGAAACGTGTTTACTGAAACTTTCACCGAACTGCAGGGAGGCTCGTCTCCAGAAAGAGAGGGAGAAAGCTCAGCGCGAGGCAGCTCATATGAAGCGCAAGGAGAAGCAGCAACAGCAGCTACGGCAGCAAAAACAGAAGAAGAAGAAGCGTGAAGAAGAGATCGACAGTGCAGACCTGCAGCACAGCGAAGAAGACGAGGACGGGGGCGAGGAAGAGATGGCTGCTGCCACTGCTCCTGCTCCTGTTGGTCGTGGTGGCCGTGGTGGTGGTGGTAGTGGTGGGCGTGCTGTTGGGCCTGGTAGAAATAGCGATCCTGGCTCGACCAGCTCCCCGCCTAGTGGTGGAGAGAAGTACGATGAGGTAAATATCTGACTCGGTTCCTATTGGTCATCGTTCAATATTTAAACATTACATAGCCCGAATTGCACTTTCTTGTTGGAGGTATATGAATGTTTATGTCTGCGGAACTTACGACAATATGTGAAAGTGTGTGACAATATATTTCGCTGTAACCTTTACGTACAGTAAATTTATCACACCCGTTGCTGCTGTTGTGTTGCTTGTATTTTTTTGGCGTGGAATGGACCGATGAGTGTAGGTGCTCCGTGAATTAGAGGGCAGCCTGGAAGGGGTGCTTTCGAGCAGTAAACGCACCCTGCTCATTACATACCTCAAGGTAAAGTTTTTTCCGTGCCATGCCATACCATGCCATGCCTCTATGGCCCTCCTCCCCTCCAGCGCATCCATCTGTGTGCCCACATTCATGTTTGCTTCTTCACTGCTGCCGATTATGGCGTATCTTGTTTGCTTCTTCACTGCTGCCGATTATGGCGTATCTTGTTTGCTTCTTCACTGCTGCCGATTATGGCGTATCTTGTTTGCTTCTTCACTGCTGCCGATTATGGCGTATCTTGTTTGCGTCTTCACTGCTGCCGATTATGGCGTATCTTGTTTGCGTCTTCACTGCTGCCGATTATGGCGTATCTTGTTTGCGTCTTCACTGCTGCCGATTATGGCGTATCTTGTTTGCGTCTTCACTGCTGCCGATTATGGCGTATCTTGTTTGCGTCTTCACTGCTGCCGATTATGGCGTATCTTGTTTGCGTCTTCACTGTTGCCGATTATGGCGTATCTTGTTTGCGTCTTCACTGCTGCCGATTATGGCGTATCTTGTTTGCGTCTTCACTGCTGCCGATTATGGCGTATCTTGTTTGCGTCTTCACTGCTGCCGATTATGGCGTATCTTGTACGGGTAACTTACTTGATTATTACTGCGAAAATATTTTGCACCTAACGTACATAACATGGATCTGGTCTATCCGCCTTCACCCGGTGCCACGCCCCTGCCGCGCCTTCACCCGTTAATGCCCCTGCCTTCACCCGGCACCACGCCCCTGCCACGCCCGTGCCTTCACCCGGCACCACGCCCCTGCCATGCCCCTGCCTTCACCCGGTGCCACGCCCCTGCCACGCCCTTTTCCGAGCAGAAACGCATAGAAAGCATCTCAAACCCCAGTAAAAAAAGCGTGGTGCTGAAGATCGCAGAGAAGCTGGGCAATGACCAGTACTGGATAGACTATGCTTCAAGGCTTTAAGTATGATACATACAACCCCAGTAAAAGGGAAAGCGTGGTGCTGAAGATCGCAGAGAAGCTGGGCAATGACCAGTACTGGATAGACTACGCTTCAAGGCTTTAAGTATGAAACATGCAACACTAGCAAAAAAAGAAGGTATGGAACTGAAGCTATTCAAGAGAAACGAGTGAGTAGCAGTGGGATTTATCGATCGTTTTGCATACCACGCTTTGGCTGAGTTACGAAGTCTCAATCCTGGAATCGACGAATAAACTTTAGCCATTTAAAAAAGGTAACGTAAATCAGATTTTGTATGAGAAAGGTCTACTATATATGCTGCACCTCTGAGTGCTAGGGGTAGTGAACTACCATACCATTGATAACTGCCGATCCAGCAGCACCCGACTAAGATCTACTGTAGCAGCACGACCAACACAATTGCATTAGAACTTTGTGCGGAAAATCCCGTTGGCAAGCCAGAGGCCTGTAAAAGTCCCAATAAAGTTTCCAAAATTTCCTACCAGGACAGCAGGGAGAAGCTCTGCCTGCCAGCCCATAGCTGCGGCGAGTGCCGATGCTGTCGCCGCATTACCTACATTGGCGTTGGATGCCAGCAGCAGTTTAGGCGTTGATATGCGTAGCAAGCGACAGAGGAGGGATATTACTAGTAAGTGCACTGCATAGAGAACTAATCCAAATCCCATCAGCGCAGCAGCTGCAGAGCCCCCAGCCCCTCCACCGAAGGTGTACAAGAGATTGCCGCTGCTATTGCCTATACAGCTGCAGAATACTAGCAGCAGCAGGCGGCCCATCAACTCTCCCGGCAGAACGCATTGACGCACACGGCCAGGCGCAGCAGTGGCAAGCACCACCGACAGCACCGAGGACAGGGCAATGGAGGGAACCGCCACACCGAACCGAGTGCACCAGCCACTCATGTGTTCAGCAGCAGCCACCAAGCCTAACCCGACGGCCAGTGTGTTCACGTAGCTGCCAACATTCATTTCCTGCTGGTGTAGCACAGGGCCTGGCAGCAAGGAAGGCTTATCGATGGTTGAACCAATAACACTGTCACCACCCATGACAGTTCCCTCGTGATTGCTGTTGGTAGCGATATCATCGGCGGAGGTTACTACAGAGCTGTGTTTCAAGATTTCGTTATAACTATTCAAAATCCTTTGTTGCTTGGAATTATAGCGACTGCCCAGCCATGATATAAACGGAAAGTATATTAGACCCAGTATATTGTCTACGGCCAGTCCGAGGCTCACAGCTGCATCAGAGGGTCGCAATGCATCCACCACGGCCATGTAGTTAAGCCCGCCACCAATATTCTTTGCTGTGAGTGCGCCCGCAATCTTCCACGCATCGTCCCCGGCAGTGCCAATGCCTTGCAGATGGTACGCAAATAGAGCATATCCTGCGATGGAGCCTGCCATAGTACCCGCCATGCCACATACAAAGGCCTTCATAAGTTCGCCGGCTTCCCTAAATATCTTCCCCATATCTGCGCTAAGAGCAGGAGTGGCATAGCCAGCTTAACTACAAAGTTCTGAAGGGTATCTAAATGGACAGAACCTCCGCCAGGAAGAATTCCGAAATTAGTCATACATGCAGATATCAGCATTGCTGTAACTGGGCCAGAGAGGGCTTTGCCGATACGAGATGCTTTTTCCAAATGGTTACCAGCAGCTGCAGATGTCATTATTGCTGACCACAGTGCCCACGAATCATCTGCCCCAATGAAGGAATTTCCAGCATGGAGCTCTGAATAGTACGGCCTGTATCTGTATCTGGGGCGTCTGTATTCCTTGGAACAAACATGGTTCACTATCGTCTTCGGGCAGTGTTGATGCAAGCACGACCAACTCTGCGGTTCAATGTGACGATTAACGGAATAACAGTAAGAACTGCATAGGCAAGTGCAAGTTCCTATCAATAGTAAGAAGCCAAGGAACAGCATTCAGGGATGCGCGTTACATAAATTGCGACCATAGTTGCGCGATTCAGCGAGCGGAATATCCATTCACTGGGTTAACTTTACCAGCCACTCAGTCATTTTAACTCCATCATCATACCCGGCCAGAGCAGAAGTCCTGTGCCCTGTTCATTCTGAACACTGAGTGCTTCTGAGTCCTGCTGGTAATACCTCTATTCCTGCTGGGATTCGCTTTCCCAGAGCAGGTCTCATGGTGATCCCAGATCATGCCGGAATCAACATCTTTCCGAATTATCGGAAGGAGCCCGGGAAAGTTTTCTTCAGGGAAATGGGGCCCCATCCAAGTCCCGCGAACCGGAAGAAGTAAAACAGCCCTCCGCCAGTTGATGACAGTTAAAACTACCTATGATTACTAACCGTGATAGTTCCATCTGACTACCAGCTATCAACCTTGACTAGTTATTCTTTCTCGTGCAAGGATACCCATCTCCAGCCTATCCCACGCCACCGTGGGGTGACCCAAGCGATGGCACTGACAGAGAGTGACTAAATTATTTAGGATGGAAGGTGTTCTTTCCAAAGGCTCCGATCAGATTTCATCTCAGCGATTCGATTCATAGCAAAGAGACTGAGTCAAGAGATCAGATAGCTTAAGTAATCTTTAGCATGCGCCAATTCCCGGTAGTTAGAAGACTTACACAACTTATATCAGGTGCAATGAACAGAGAATTTCCAGTTGATTATCAACCGTAGATAACTCTTAAGCAACACAGGTGAGCAGTATGTCTAGAAATTCCCTAACTGGTACTGAATGCTGGCTTATTGCATAACCCCCACGCTTCGTGCGACGTATGCTTTATTAATCATCACGGAGACTCTCAGCCCGAGGAATTGTACGAGAAATACCCGCTGAGAATCTCACATCAGTGTTACCTCCCGCCTAGTGGTGCACATTCTTCATGGCTTCCGCGACCACCTTTTGCTTTTCCATAACATGGTATTCTAAATATTGAATCCAAACAATATGAATATTTATTAAAATCACAGTCAAAGCATGTGTGAATCATAAAAGAAGAGAAATAATATATGCTGGTGGGGAAAATGATTCCAAATCGCACACCCAAAGCAAAAATCAACGAAATGAACTCACTTCCAACCATAGAATACTCCATAACATATCCCGTAACGCCAACGAGCAGCATTCCCTTAAACAAAGGCCCAGAAGAACCAGGCAGCGAACTGAGCTCGAGAACTTTTCACAATGTTCTGGAACGTTGTGGCGTAAAACTTTGGCGAAACCAAAGAAAATGCAGCTTTGAAGATGGATGACATGGTAAGAAACAGAAGGACAAAATAAAGGTAAACTCTGCCGATGGTGAATATTTCTTTAATGATAAGGTAAAGGCAAAGGCAAAGGCAAAGGCAAACTTGAAATAACTGGATTCTGGATCACGACCGTCGTCCAACAGCTACAGTACTGTACCCAGTTTCCCGATTTCCTAGTCTCCCGACATGGGCCCAGTTGGACACGAAGTTTCGTTCCTGAATTTTAGCGCAAGTTTTTTGGTGAGAGCGAAATTTACAGTACACAGTAATGTACAGTATGATTCTGTAAAAATTTATCCTTCAATTTGATACATGAGGAGTCGAGCAATGGGTTTTATTTTTGCTCGTAGTTCATTGAGCTTCTTACTATTGATAGGAACCTGTGGTAGCTTTCGACATTATTGCTACCATTCAAGTAGTTTTCGCTTTAAAGATCAGAATTTGCTTTACTCAGACTGCCCGAAGACGATAGTGAACCCCAGGAACCACGTTTGTTCCAAGGAATACAGACGCCCCAGATACAGATACAGGCCGTACTATTCAGAGCTCCATGCTGGAAATTCCTTCATTGGGGCAGATGATTCGTGGGCACTGTGGTCAGCAATAATGACATCTGCAGCTGCTGGTAACCATTTGGAGAAAGCATCTCGTATCGGCAAAGCCCTCTCTGGCCCAGTTACAGCAATCTTGATATCTGCATGTATGACTAATTTCGGAATTCTTCCTGGCGGAGGTTCTGTCCATTTAGATACCCTTCAGAACTTTGTAGTTAAGCTGGCTATGCCACTCCTGCTCTTAGGCGCAGATATGGGGAAGATATTTAGGGAAGCCGGCGAACTTATGAAGGCCTTTGTATGTGGCATGGCGGGTACTATGGCAGGCTCCATCGCAGGATATGCTCTATTTGCGTACCATCTGCAAGGCATTGGCACTGCCGGGGGCGATGCGTGGAAGATTGCGGGCGCACTTACAGCAACTAATATTGGTGGCGGGCTTAACTACATGGCCGTGGTGGATGCATTGCGACCCTCTGATGCAGCTGTGAGCCTCGGACTGGCCGTGGATAACATACTGGGTCTAATATACTATCCGATGGTGTCATGGCTGGGCAGTCGCTATAATTCCAAGCAACAAAGGATTTTGAATAGTTATAACGAAATCTTGAAACACAGCTCTGTAGTAACCTCCGCCGATGATATCGCTACCAACAGCAATCACGAGGGAACTGTCATGGGTGGTGACAGTGTTATTGGTTCAACCATCGATAAGCCTTCCTTGCTGCCAGGCCCTGTGCTACACCAGCAGGAAATGAATGTTGGCAGCTACGTGAACACACTGGCCGTCGGGTTAGGCTTGGTGGCTGCTGCTGAACACATGAGTAACTGGTGCACTCGGTTCGGTGTGGCGGTTCCCTCCATTGCCCTGTCCTCGGTGCTGTCGGTGGTGCTTGCCACTGCTGCGCCTGGCCGTGTGCGTCAATGCGTTCTGCCGGGAGAGTTGATGGGCCGCCTGCTGCTGCTAGTATTCTGCAGCTGTATAGGCAATAGCAGCGGCAATCTCTTGTACACCTTCGGTGGAGGGGCTGGGGGCTCTGCAGCTGCTGCGCTGATGGGATTTGGATTAGTTCTCTATGCAGTGCACTTCTTTATTCTCTTTTCCTTCGGTCGCTTGCTACGCATATCAACGCCTAAACTGCTGCTGGCATCCAACGCCAATGTAGGTAATGCGGCGACAGCATCGGCACTCGCCACAGCTATGGGCTGGCAGGCAGAGCTTCTCCCTGCTGTCCTGGTAGGAAATTTTGGTCACTTCATTGGGACTTTTGCAGGCCTCTGGCTAGCGAATGGAATTTTTCGCAGAAGATTTTAAAGTATATCCCTTTATTCAGTACATTTTATAATTACCATCAAGATGCTTCGTTAGTTTCGACAGAGTAAGTTATTCGATCTTTTAAAGAGTCCAAGTAGTAGTGTTGACACTACTTGGCTAACCCATCCGGCTGAAAAGATGCTATCATAATGGATTGAATTATACCGTGTTATGGACAGGATTCTGCTCTGAAGAGCAAAATTGCTGTATTTTATATGATTTATCAAATGCATTGATAACACGTGTAATATTATATTATTATATAATATTATTATATTATATACAGTGCATTATATTTTTATAATGCACTGTATACCATTTGGTACTGACTTGCAAAAGGCAAAACTCAGTGCATTATATTTTTATAATGCACTGAGTTTTGCCTTTTGCAAGTCAGTACCAAATGGTCCTGCTGCTCCGTTTAATAGTTATTACTCTGTATCAAGGTGACTGTCTAGACTGGAAGGTTATGCCCAACTGAAGTGTAAAGAGTATAATGTACGTCGACGCTACTGCATGAATAAAATAGGCGGGAACGCTTCGAACCTCTCCGACCCGTTCATGATGAGTGATGAGTGATGGGGATCCCAGCGGCAAATTTTTGAATTTATTTCACGGGTAGGGCAGTGACGCGCCCTTGAAGAAGGATCTTGATCCTTATTATAGTCGATCACAACAAACAAGAGCTAGAAGAAATGGGCTGAAACGCCCTAGAAATGACGAAGAACAGACAGACGGAACTTACGGAATCAACGGCTACTTTTTCGATGAACAATTTACTCAAGCGCGGAGACTTTCGATTGGCGAGCTTGAATCTTCAAGGGTGGACTTCAATCTGGACATGCGTGGGATCTAGTTGGAAAGGATCTGGACAGGAGAAACATCGCTGTGGCATGCCTACAGGAGACGCACAGACCGGACGGACCACGAAGACAGCTGCAGGGAGGAGACCTAATCTGCTTGGAGGAAGACCCGAAGACACCGAAGACTCTGAGATATGGACTTGGATTCTACGTCGCGAAGGAGCTGCTGGACAAACTCGTTGGCACTGTGTGGGTGTCCAACCGAATCGCGGTGTTACGACTTCGGAGGCCAACGAGTGGGCAAGGACGACCAGTCAGCACAATCTCGATCATCAACGTCTATGCACCTACGGCACAACGGTCGCAAGGACGAAGAGGAGCGGAGGAATGGAGCAGATTCTACGAACAACTGCGTACAACCTATGCAGAGTGCAAGCGCAAGTCAACCTGGGTAGCTATTGCAGGAGACTGGAACTCCAAGCTGGGGACGAGGCAGAGGGACAGTGAAGGGGTGATGGAGACGTTTATTGGGGAGTTTGAGAAAGGAACTAGGCATGCTAATGGTGAATGTCTGGCCTCTTTTCTGAGTACCACAGGCCTTTACGCCACCAACACTGAATTCCAGCACCCAATGCGTCATCGCAGCACATGGGGAGGTCTTATCAAGAAGGACGGTATACTTCAACAGAACGACTACATTATGGTGGATAAGAGGTTTCGGAACAGCCTTAAGGATGCTCGTGCGTACAACGGACAGGATTTCAACAGCGACTACTCACTCTTGGTTACAACAATCAGGATGAATGAGCTCTTCACGAATTAATACGGGACAACAGGCAGAGGGGAACACTGACAGGACAGGAAGAGGCCTGGCCACGAAACGGTAAGAGGTACCCAGGAATCGGCAGAAAGCTGGCACTAAGGGCTTTTGGCTTATCTCAGAAGATAAGCGACAACTACAAGGAGAATCTAGCAGCCCAGTTAAGCGTGGATAGTATAACTGAGGAGGCGGCAACATCGACGACGGAGGAACTGCAACGCGTCGCCCAGGCGATGGAGGCAGCGGCCAAGTGGACGCTGCCAGTGAAGGTGAATGGCTTCAACGGCAAGGTGGAATATCTGGAAGATGAGAAACTTGCGGCATTGTGCAAGGAGCAAAATCAGCTTAGAGGGAAGCTCATGGGAAGCTCATGGGCAGGACCAGACATGCAACAGAAGAACAAAGGATTAAACGGTGGGGCGACCACGGCCCTACCCCACTCACCATCGAAATCTCCGTTGTAGAGGTGGCCTATGCTGCATCTAAGCTGAGGAACGGTAAGGCGCCAGGGCCAGATGGTATTCCATGCGAGCTGTTGAAGTACGCAGGGATGGAGGTCAAGATAAAGATTGCGGAAACTCTGAACAAGATGTTCGCCACTCAGGACCCACTATTATTGCTGGGCAACTGCCTGCTCATAGTGCTGAACAAGCCTGGCAAAGAGCGGGTGGTCACCAATACACGACCTATCACACTTCTCAACGCCTATCGCAAACTGCAATCTCTGATAGCATTGTTTCGATTGCAACCGGACCTTGAGAAGTTTGTGAGTCCCGCTCAATGCGCGTTCCACCGTAGGAGGAGCACAACTGATATAGCCTGGGCCTATAGTTGGCTTAAGGCCAATTCCTGGAAGTACCAGCGCGCCATCCACATGGTTGGCATCGATATGTCGTAAGCTTTCGACACGGTAGATCGGAGGAAACTGATGGCAGTGATAGACTCCATCACCGACGTGTCCATTGCTCGCATAATCAGGGTGCTCATATCGGGCACAGCCCTGAGGGTGACGGTGCAGGACCAGCTCAGTGAGGAGTTCGCTACCTCGGTAGGCATACCCCAGGGGGATGGCCTATCACCAGTGCTCTTCATCATCTACCTCGAAGCCGCCATTTGGGAGGTCCGGACTATACAGTCACGGCGGAGGACAGAGATACCGTTGGGGAGAGAGCCTGACCGAGACCAAGTACGCAGACGACGTGGATTTCATATGCATGTCCCTGCGGATACTCGACGAGTTGGTCTCGGTGATCGTATCTCGGCTCCAGCCTTGGAACCTGCAAGTCAATGAAGGTAAAACAGAGAAGATTGCCATCAAGCCTGGCACCCGTGATCAAGCCCGATTCAAGAAGCTCGGATCCCAGATTGACCGCGACCTTGATGTGACGCATCGGATAGAGCGAGCGAACATCTGCCTCTACGCACTTGTGAAGCTATGGACGCGTAGTCTCACGGCAGCACCCGTCAATAAACGCATGCATATCTACAATGTATGCGTCAATTCGGTTAGCACGGTCGCCTCGATGTTATAGAGCAGTGCCGTCTTGACGCATACATTGTAGATATGCATGCGTTTATTGACGGGTGCTGCCGTGAGACTACGCGTCCATAGCTTCACAAGTGCGTAGAAGCAGGTGTTCGCTCGCTCTATCCGATGCGTCACATCAAGGTCGCGGTCAATCTGGGATCCGAGCTTCTTGAATCGAGCTTGATCATGGGTGCAGGCTTACAGAAGCTAGAGGCAGCCCACAGACGCCACATCCGCTGTTTGCTGAAGATTCGCTGGCCAGAACGCATCAGTAACCGGAGGCTGTACGAGACATCAGGTGCAACCAGCCTACGAAAAGAGATCATGGTGAGAAGATTAGACTTTGTTGGGAAAGCACTTCGACAGGAGAGACTTCTACCGGCGCGTGAGTGTATGGAGCAATACTTCAGACGCCTAGATGAAGCACCAAAGGTAAGAGGCAGACGACCGATCACCATCGTGAGCATATGAGACCAAGCACTCCGACTGGATGATCGGAGACTGCAGACCTGGGGTGACCTCCAAGTTTTACGTGCCGTTGCTGTAGAGAGCCCGGGCGAGTGGGACGAGATGAGAGACAGGATCGTCACGAAGCTACTCGAGAGAGCTGAAGAGGCGGACAGTTCTACATACCTTTGCTGTAGAGAGCCCGGGCGAGTGGGACGAGATGAGGGACAGGATCGTCACGAAGCTACTCGAGAGAGCTGAAGAGGCGGACAGTTCTACATACCTTTGCTGTAGAGAGCCCGGGCGAGTGGGACGAGATGAGGGACAGGATCGTCACGAAGCTACTCGAGAGAGCTGGAAGAAGCGGACAGGCTGCGACGGAGTAAGAGGCAACCCGCTGAGGCACAACGAAGGCGGACCAGACAGCCCCACGACGAACCAGAGGGCCAACCTGAGCTCCGGCGTCGACGAGTCCACAACGCAGAGGGTGATCGACCTGCACAGTCGACGAAGGACCGAGCCGACCAGTGCGGAATCCACCATGGGGGTAAGACATATGTCATACGCCTCACAGCTTCAGCTGGTAAGCGCACAGCGCCTACCAGACAGCTGGCACTCAAGCGCGTGCGCTTAGTGCTGGGGGATCTCTCCGTAGTCATAGCCCCCGGCGAAGCTGATCCAACCAGGACACCGCTAGCTGAGATACCATCCAGAAGAGCCCATCCTACAAGACGTACAGCTGCTAAACGAAAGGCTGACGAGCTAGAGCAAATTGAAAATCGTCCTAGTGGTCTAGTTAACCGTACTGTTCGTGATGCTGCCCGTGCTGAAACATTTGCCTGTGCGTTCGGTTACTCAAGCAGTTAAATACATCACGCAGAAAAGCTGCTATACTTAACACTCATAAACCCGGAGCACATGGGAAATAATCGACTTAAGAACTATAATATGTGCTATCTAGCCGACGCGTTGCAAATATATACGCAAAAAAATTAGATAGAAAGGAGCAGTTGCAATGCCAAATTGCCCGCGAAGTCCCGGAGGCGTCGCTCTCGCTCATTTCTTCGTCTTTTTCACTCGCTCTTTCGCCTCACTCACCGCAATCTCCATAGCTGAAAGCTAGATGCACTTTTTGGCCGGTTCTAGCTCCAAAGGTCGCCAGCCTCTGCCCGTGCTGAAACATTTGCCTGGGATGTTTAAATGGCCGTGAGTTTTAGTTTTTTTCATGTTGTGAGGGTTAATGGCAGAACCTTCTCCGACTAGTTCGGGTGGTGGAGGTCTCTGCTGCTTCGGCAAGTAACCAAATCAATCAATCAATCAATCAATCAATCAATAACGTTTTAGGCGGCCTTTGACCAATGCAAATTTGCGTTAGGGCGTATGTGCTCTGCATAAAGCAACCAAGTTGTGCTATTACTGGAGAATATTGGCCCAGTTGACTGGCCTAGCTGTTTGCCTTTCTTTTAATGTTGCGAAAGCCCCAGATCCAGAACTTGATTCACACCACCATCAATGGTGTGAAATACAGAATAAGGACACGATCTGTGACGGTCAACGCCAATGCAGTTCACAAAGCAAGCTTGGAAACTCCAAATATATTCTGGGGAAACGCCGCTAAGGATATAGATTGGATTGTGCCCCCGAAGACAATCCTCGACCTGGATGCAGCTCCGCATGGTAGGTGGTTTGCCGATGGAGTTCTGAACGTGTCTTACAACTGCATTGATAGGCACATCGAGGCGGGCCACGGCAGTCGCAACGCCATAATCTATGACAGCCCCGTGACAGACACGATTCGGGCGCTGAGCTTCAACCACTTGCACGAAGATGTGGTGAAGCTAGCAAGTCTACTGCGCAGTATGGGCGTGAGCAAGGGCGATCGTGCGGTGATCTACATGCCGAACATGGCGGAGGCGGCGGTAGCTATGCTGGCCTGTGCCCGCATCGGCGCCGTGCACAGCGTGGTATTTGGAGGGTTCTCTGCGGCAGAGCTGGCCACCCGTCTGAAGGATTGTAAGCCCAAGGTGGTATTAGCTGCATCTTGCGGCATCGAGGTGACGAAGGTAATCGACTACAAGGTGCTGCTGGATGCAGCGTTGGATCTGGCTGCATTGGAGGTGCCGGAGCTGAAGAAGACCAAGTGCGTGGTGCTGCAGAGGGAGGCGAGGCGTGCGGAGCTGCAGGCGGGGCGAGACGTGGACTGGCAGCAGGCGGTGCACGACCCGGCTCTGAAGGTGGACGAGTCTTGTGAGGCGATGGGTGGGTCAGACCCGCTGTACATCCTGTACACGTCTGGTACAACTGGACAGCCGAAGGGCGTGCTGCGTGACAGTGGCGGCTACTCCGTGGCGCTGCGATGGACGATGGACCACGTCTACGACTGCAAGGCAGGGGATGTGTTTTGGGCAGCAAGGTATTGCAATACGGTGTGATTTTGTTCTTTTCTTTTAGAATATACATATAACATCTAGTTGCGGGGCGGAGCGGAATGTAGCACAATATGAGTAGCGGTTGGGATGGGTAACAGTGCAGCGACTAGTTTAGTACTGGCATGAAGTGGTAGAGGTTTCCTTGCTAATGTCATGCTGCTGCTGTTGTTGATATTCTCGCATGACTGTGTGGTGTCTCAGCGATGTGGGGTGGGTGGTAGGACACAGCTACTCCGTATATGGGCCGCTGCTGATGGGGCTGCACGTCGGTGCTGTACGAAGGCAAGCCCGTGGGTACACCCGACGCGGCCAACTTCTGGAGAGTGGTCGAACGGCACAAGGTACGCATATTCTCGCCCTTATACACATCCCTCACCCATACACACATATCTCATCCATACACACATCCCTTATCCATACACACATTCCTCATTCATACACACATCCCTCATCCATACACACATCCCTCATCCATACACACATCCCTCACCCATACACACATCTCTCATCCATACACACATCCCTCATCCATACACACATCTCTCACCCATACACATATCCCTCACCCATACATACAATTTCCCAATGCTACACCAGGTCAATCTGCTGATGACGGCTCCGACGGCGCTGCGCACGATCAAGCGCGTGGATGAAGAGGGGGAGATGCCGAGCAAGTTTGATCTGCGCGCTTCCCTACGCACGCTCTTCCTGGTGGGGGAGCGCAGTGATCCAGACTCATTGAGGTGCATTCTACACTTCCCTTACACCATGTCTCCTCTCTCTTGCTCATTATCTAATCTATCTTCTTTTCTATCTGTTCATAACCGGGAGTGTTTTGCCGAAAATCCGGACAAGTTCGAGAATCTTCGAGAAACCGAAGGGTTCGATAAGATTTGAGAAATTGTCCCGATTACGAAAAAACAGTTTCTGCACAAAAAGATTGGGTTTATAACGCTAAGAACCTGTCCGGATATCTTTGAGTGCTGAAGCCCTAGTTCATAGATATGCACACGATGACATAATACCCTTTGCTAGTCTGGTTTAATATCATTTTCTGTGATCACACTGTGTGTAGGTGGGCTGAGCATGCCCTGCAGGTGCCGATCCGTGACCACTGGTGGCAGACAGAGACGGGCTGGCCCATCTGCTCCAATCTGCTCGGTAAGCGACTTCTATGGGTATGGCCCCATTGGTAGTAAGTAAGTAAGATAGATAGATAGATAGCTCCCTAGGCAGACAGTAGATCGGTGACATCAAGTTGTGGTGGCGGCAAATGCATATCACCAAGGATCTCTGGACATTATCCTCTGCTTGCACAACAACTGCTTGTATTGTGCAAGTGTATATGACCTCCTTCTCTGGACATTATTCTCTGCTTGCACAACAACTGCTTGTATTGTGCAAGTGTATATGACCTCCTTCTCTGGACATTATCCTCTGCTTGCACAACAACTGCTTGTATTGTGCAAGTGTATATGACCTCCTTCTCTGGACATTATCTCTGCTTGCACAACAACTGCTTGTATTGTGCAAGTGCATATGACCTCCTTCTCTGGACATTATCCTCTGCTTGCACAACAACTGCTTGTATTGTGCAAGTGTATATGACCTCCTTCTCTGGACATTATCCTCGCTTTGCACAACAACTGCTTGTATTGTGCAAGTGTATATGACCTCCTTCTCTGGACATTATTCTCTGCTTGCACAACAACTGCTTGTATTGTGCAAGTGTATATGACCTCCTTCTCTGGACATTATCCTCTGCTTGCACAACAACTGCTTGTATTGTGCAAGTGTATATGACCTCCTTCTCTGGACATTATTCTCTGCTTGCACAACAACTGCTTGTATTGTGCAAGTGTATATGACCTCCTTCTCTGGACATTATCCTC
>CAXIWF010000511.1:0-22920 GCA_964036045.1 Eutreptiella sp. 'Long Island Sound 2002' | reverse complement strand
GTTCACAACTTTGCTCATTGGATATGCTTCTTGCCTGCGCGTGTTTGTCGAGCGCGTGATGCGCCAGGTCTACATGAAGGCCCTCATTCAAGTCGCAGACTGGTTTGGAGAACAGGTATAATTGCCGATGGAAATAATGGAGTGGAACTATCTCGACTTCTTCTTCGTGGAGGAAGGACTGCTGGGGTGCTTCTCAACCGCTGAATGTTTTCTTGCGTTTTCATGTATTGTCATGTGTTCATGTATGTGTCCAGCAGGTTGCTCTCAATGATGGTGATGGCGGATATCCTTTCCAGTTCAATACTTCTATTCCGGCAGGAATTGCATCTTCGGGATCTGTATCTGAAAAACTAGACTCATCAGCAGGAGGGACAGTAGGAAGTGGAAGGAAGTCAGGCGCTACTGCCGCGGACAAATTCCGCACGGAGAATTTGGAAATAATACTGGAGAGCTTATGTGATGTGATAGCGGATATCGGGACCCTTCCTTCATTGTTTTTGTCCTTTGACTGCAGCCCCACAGATGTTGATGTTGTGCAGCCTTTGGTGGAGTACCTTTGTCGTAGTTGTTGGTGAGTGCGCAGCCGCTGTTTCTTTTGACACCCCTTCTGTCCCCCTCGCACGATGCATGATGATGTTCATCCGGATTGCAAATAACTGTAATCAAAAATGAATTTAACGTTACAGTTTGTATTTTACCTCTGTCTGTTTGTCTGCCTGTAGTCTGGTGCTGACGCACTCTTCCGAGTTGATGACTGGCCCGGCGAAGGAGAGTGGGATATTAGTCATCCAAGCCTTCAAACAGCTATCCAAAACTCTCTCCACGAGAATGGCGCAGCGGGAGCGTCTCCAGTCTGCTGCGGGGATCTCGAGTAGGTACCCTTGTTCTCCTGCGCAGGGCTCAGAGTCTGCCGTTGCCGTGTTGAATGATACGGATATAATGACACCCCAGACTCTCGCTGGCGTGATAAAAGCATGCAGGAAGTCAAAGTATGTGCTGTGTGAAGCCTCGAGATTGTTCGAGCAGAAACCTGAGAGAGGCCTTGCTTACCTCCAAAGCATTGGCGCCCTGCCCAAGCCACTGACCGCGGATAGTGTGGCGATGTTTCTGCGCGTAGCGCAGGACCTCCCGAAGGAGTGCGTGGGCTCGTACTTGGGAGAGCTGGGCGCCCCCGACGAGCACACAGCGGCAGCGGGAGGTCTCAGTCACGAATCCAAGGGGCGGAATTTCCATAGTTTGGTACTCCGGAAGTATGTGGAGAGCTTTTCCTTCGAGGGTATGCCACTGCTGGACTGTCTGCGCATCTTCTTGTCCGCTTTCCGCCTGCCAGGGGAGGCTCAGCAGATCGACCGCATTCTCGTTGCTTTCTCCGAGTACTGCCACGCCTACTCTGTGGACTCCACTTCAGGAATTCTGGAGAATTCGGAGGTGACATACCTTCTGTCTTTTTCAATCATCATGCTGAATACAGATCGCCACAACCCCAATATCCGAGATGACCGTCGCATGACAATGGAGCAATTTGTGCGCAATAACACCAATTACGGCAGAGATGTCAACCAGACAGTGCCCATTGTGCGCGAGTACCTGGAGAAGATCTTCGCCTCCATCGACTCGTGTCCCATCCGCACCGAGCGCAACAGCGTGATCTCATCCTTCATCACCAGCGAAGAGTGGATGGACTTACAGATGCAGGCCACCGCTGATCCACATAGGACTATTTTCGTTACCACTCGAGATGATGCTTCATTTGTCGGTGCTTTCTTGCAGCGGCGCTTGCCTACTGCCCACAGTGTTGACATGAGCGCGGACGGCTCTACCGAATCTGCCCGCTCTTCAGCAGCAGATTCTGCGTGCAGCACGGGCGCGGAGTGTGCTTCGCGTTGTCTGCGAAGCGCTGCTGCTTCTCGACAAGTAGATGCGGCATTCGTGACTCAGCGCTTGCTCACCGCCAAGAAAGAGTCCACATCCTTCCTGAACCCGCTGGAGCTTTCCATTGCAGTCAGAGGCATGGACTGGCTTCTGGATGAGGACCTGATGGGCTGCGTTTGGAGAAACCTCTTGCGAGTGAGCACCTGCGTCCATATCCACCACTTCCTGCTGATGCGCAACACAGTGCGCCTGGACGCGTCTTTCGACCAGGAGCAGCTCGCCCGAGACCGAAACCAGCAGCTCAAGCGTGGACAGCTGCGGCGCCTGCTAGATATCTCAAATGAATTTCTGTTTGAACTTTTGGATGTGTGCAGTGGCTATGGCTTGTGCCATGTGATTGACTGTGCCAGCCTTGCATTGGTATCATGCTCAGGGCTCATGAAGGTACGGATCCTCTGCTCAGAATTATGAGCTTGAGCCTCTTTTCCTACACCCCTTTTATTTTTTTACTCCTTGCACCTCTCACCCCTCCCACCGCTCTGTACCTGTAACCCCTCACACCGCTCTGTACCTGTGACCCCTCACCCCTCAACCCTCACACCGCTCTCTACCTGTGACCCCTCACCCCTCACACCGCTCTGTACCTGTGACCCCTCACCCCTCACACCGCTCTATACCTGTGATCCCTCACCCCTCCCACCGCTCTGTACCTGTAACCCCTCACACCGCTCTGTACCTGTGACCCCTCACCCCTCAACCCTCACACCGCTCTCTACCTGTGACCCCTCACCCCTCACACCGCTCTGTACCTGTGACCCCTCACCCCTCACACCGCTCTATACCTGTGACCCCTCACCCCTCACACCGCTCTATACCTGTGACCCCTCACCCCTCACACCGCTCTATACCTGTGATCCCTCACCCCTCACACCGCTCTGTACCTGTGACCCCTCACCCCTCACACCGCTCTATACCTGTGACCCCTCACCCCTCCCACCGCTCTATACCTGTGACCCCTCACCCCTCACACCGCTCTATACCTGTGACCCCTCACCCCTCCCACCGCTCTGTACCTGTGACCCCTCACCCCTCCCACTGCTTTGTACCTGTGACCCCTCACCCCTCCCACCGCTCTGTACCTGTGACCCCTCACCCCTCAACCCTCCCACCGCTCTCTACCTGTGACCCCTCACCCCTCACACCGCTCTGTACCTGTGACCCCTCACCCCTCCCACCGCTATGTACCTGTGACCCCTCACCCCTCCCACCGCTATGTACCTGTGACCCCTCACCCCTCACACCGCTCTATACCTGTGACCCCTCACCCCTCCCACCGCTCTATACCTGTGACCCCTCACCCCTCACACCGCTCTATACCTGTGACCCCTCACCCCTCACACCGCTCTATACCTGTGACCCCTCACCCCTCACACCGCTCTATACCTGTGATCCCTCACCCCTCACACCGCTCTGTACCTGTGACCCCTCACCCCTCCCACCGCTCTATACCTGTGACCCCTCACCCCTCACACCGCTCTATACCTGTGACCCCTCACCCCTCCCACCGCTCTGTACCTGTGACCCCTCACCCCTCACACCGCTCTATACCTGTGACCCCTCACCCCTCACACCGCTCTGTACCTGTGACCCCTCACCCCTCACACCGCTCTATACCTGTGACCCCTCACCCCTCACACCGCTCTGTACCTGTGACCCCTCACCTCTCAACCCTCCCACCGCTCTGTACCTGTGACCCCTTACTCCTCCCACTGCTTTGTACCTGTGACCCCTCACCCCTCACACCGCTCTGTAACTGTGACCCCTCACCCCTCACACCACTCTGTTCCTTTGACCCCCCTGCTGCTTGCACCTCTTGGGTGGATCTTTGTGCAGGGCGAGCTCTGCGAGAAAGTACTGAAGCAGCTCCTATGGAACCCTGGTAGTTCAATGGAGGGACTCGAATGCCTAGACTTCCTTTCTACACAGCGTTTCGGGCAAAGCGCGCTGGACCCTTTCTTAGTGCTGCACCAGTTCCACTACTTCGAAGCCCTGCGCTCCGCCATGAGCACGGCGCTGACTGTGGTGGAAAAGCACCAGGGCAGTCTACGCTGCTGGTCCACCGTGTTCTGTTTCCTGGGTGCACTCCATGACTGTGCTCTACTGCCAGAAGACATGGTGCTGGACTCTGAAGGCGACTGGCTGCCCAGAAACGTGCGCGACGAATTTGAGCTTAAGCTGGTACGCCACGAGCAGCAGCGTATTGCAAGCAGTCGCCCCTCTCGAGCGCCTAAGCCGCCGCGCCAGTCCGCTTCGTTGCTTTCCTTCCTACTATTTGGGGGGGACAGCGAGACTGGTCACGAAGATGCTGATGCTGCTGCGGATGCTTCCTCCGGCGACGCTGACACGGAGTCTGGCAAATCTCCTGCACCTGTCGAGAGCTTCGAAGAGCAGCTGCAGATGAGCTTGGACTCCCTCTCCGCGCGCTGGGATGCGGGATACGATGGAGCTGGCCTAGGCGTTGCAGATGATGCATCATCAACTTTGATCAATCATACTCCTTCCAATCATAGATCCAATGGTTCCGACGGAAACGACCCCAGCAAGACTAAGCACCTGCCTTCTGATGTTTTGGATTTGGTCCGCGTGATAAAAGATATCAGGTGATCTTGCACTTTTCCCATCCTTTTCCTGCAAAGACATTTCCTTCAAATTTGTATTACATTTTCCACTCTTACTTTATTACCGCCCATGTGTATATAGACGAGTGGTTTCGCAGACAGGAATTACGCAGCTGGTCTCTAGCACGAAGTTTTTGCTGGAAGACAAACTGCTTCAGTTCGTCCAGTCGCTGGTATGTGCGACTGAAGTCAAGGAGAAGCAGATCATCCCATCAGATGCGGCAGCTATGAGTGCTGCCGGATGGACGGTGCCTCCATGCAATGCGCCTCAGCAGGTGAATGACCTCGGCGGAAGGGCGGAGGAGGGCAGATTCCTCCTCGGGGAGGATGGAGGAGACGCTTTGCCAATAGACACAATGGAGGAAGCTGGCCCTCGTGCTGCTTTGAACTCTTCCATAAATGCTTTGGACGATAACGAGTGCTTCACGAAGTTGGCTCTGAACCTTTGCAATGAGTGCGAGTACTCTGTTTCATCTCCGCAGATGTTCAGCACATCTTGCATTGCATGGCTAGAGATGGTGTTAGTGGAGGTGGCCCTCAGAAATCGCGACAGATTCCACGCGTTGTGGCCACTTCTAAGGAATCACTTCATTCGAACTCTCAGCTCCCCCGCCTCAGACTGTGCTGTTCCGCTTTCGTATGTTACAGAACGCCGCGCCACAGGCCTGCTTAAGATTTCGGCGCGTATGCTATCGAGGGAGCACTGCGCAGACAACATATTAGATTTGCTTGGCGGCCTGTTTGCCTATCCGACACAGTCTTCGGCATCTAAATCTGCCTTGGCTGGCTCGAAAGTCGGCGATCGAAATGCCCTACGATTTCCCCCGATTGCCATGCCTCTGCTTATGGACCTCAGTAGCCAGGTTAGTTTTCTCCTAATCATAGGGTTTCTTTGAATAATAATACCATGATTTCTAGCGTACTGACAGACCCACTCCATGCATGATATATAATTTACTATGCTGGCCTACATGGCTGCTATAGATCGCTGCAGGCATGTGGGCACTTCTGACTCTGAACGTAGATCTGCTGCCAACCCTACCGCTGGAGCAGTGGCAGACGCTCTTCACGGTCATTTCCATCACCGCCGCGGCCAACAGCTTCGCTGCTGCGAAATCATTCGAGGTTAGACTTACCTATCGGGCGAAGTTACCCCCATGCAGCCTTCGTTTTTATTTTATTCAGTATTATGATCCCTAAACATTTCACCGTATGATTTGAAGCTATTCAATGTTTCAGTCAGTTAATAGTCCGATGATTGAGCTTCCAGAGTATGATGCCAGCAAAATATATATCCATGTTGAGTTGTAAGTATTCTTTGGCTGCTGCGCTTTGCATACATGGTTAAGGTCATGGCATGGCTGCTGCACGAGCCTCGACTGGTGGCTAAAGTCCCAGTATTCTGCATTATTGGAGTCCAGCCTTTGCTGCGTAACAAAGCCGCCCCACTGTCGGTTTCTATTGGCGCGGTGCAGTTGCTATCTCATTTGCATTCACGGTTAGAGGTAAGTATCTCATTGTTGCTGCTACTCTGCGGCCTTACCTAGCTACTCTGCGGCCTTACCTAGCTACTCTACGGCCTTACCTAGCTACTCTGTGGCCTTACCTAGCTACTCTGTGGCCTTACCTAGCTACTCTGCGGTCTTACCTAGCAACTCTGCGGCCTTACCTAGCTACTGCGGCCTTACCTAGCTACTTTCCTACCTGTGTACCTACCTGTCTGGTTAAGATAGAGCACTGTTTTGAGAATTATTTTGTATGTGTACGATGAACATTTGAAACTGCCACGCCCCCCAGGTGCTGATAAAAGAGGAAGATACGGATGATAGCAGCTACGACAGATGCGACTACGACGACAGCAGCTACGGTGATGCAGCACCCATGCTATGGGAGGTAAGTGATGCCCGCTTTTGGAACTGGTCGGGCAACAGCTCATGGTTATATCCAAACAAAGCTCACGGCATACCCTGTTTTGTTGTTGGTCGAGTGTATACATACCAGCTATTCTATTGGAAACGACCTGCTGCTGCCCGACCGGCACAACACTCCTATGACTTAGCTTACTCCATCTACATTAGTTTTTTTGCCGAATAGTTCTAATCTATGCATTTTTCTGTGATTCGCCGCTCTGCTGATGTGTGGTGAATGGTAGAGCTGCTGGATGCCAATATTGAAAGCGTTGGCCAAGGGGGCGAAAGACGATCGGCTCCCCGTGCGGGATGCGAGCGCTTCCGCCATGTGCCAAGCTATCCTGGACAAGCACGCCAGAGCAGTCCCCGCAGCGGTATTGATGGATGTGCTGGGAGGTGTCTTCACCACCATGCTGTTGCAACTTGCAGACGGTGTTTTAGCTGCGGTAAATAAAGAACTTCCCTCTTCAGTGCCGCCCGTCCCACTTTCAGCAGAGCTGGAGAGTTCCTCGTTCGTCCAGCACTCTCTTGTGGAAGGCGCGGCTGCGCGGAGGAGCTCTTGGCCGGCCTGGGCAAGCGAGGAGGTGGAGGTCAATATATTGGAGAACTGCCTGTCTACCCTGTGTAAAGCCTTCATCAGTAACCTCAAAAAGCTCTCAGCCTATCCATCATTCGACAAGCTCTGGCTGCGGTTGCTCTTTGTACTAGGGTTCTTCATCGATGAGTGTGCTCTATTGGGGCAGCGTCTCTGGGTGCTTGACTCCAAGCATGGCGGCGGAAGAGCTATCGGCGACACACATGATGATGAGAGTTTTAAACGAAGTTGCAGTTGCTTGAGTACCCTCCCGGTAGTTGCCAAAACGCAGTTGGTTTTAATGGCAGACTCGCTCAAGCAGGAAGGTGTTTTCGATGCAAGACCAGGACTATTGACCGTGTCCAGGGATTACGTGCACCAGTTAGGCGATGGAGAAGGCCTGGCGTTCTGATCGATTGATGCTGTGCTGTCGATTTTTTTTAGTTTGGCGGATGTAAGTAGATCAGTATCGAGATGGTGCACCTAGGATAATTAGTGTATCGATTCGAATTGTGTGCGACATCCTGTGCTTCTAATTTAAAACTCGGATGAGTCAAACTACCTTCTTGTTACCCGAGTCGGTTGGTCTCATCTCATGGCCACTACTGTTTGCCTTACAGCATCTATAACTTTGGGGCACTTACCGTCAGTGACTATAATCTCACGTGCTTAAGTACTACGTAAGATACTGCCTACAAATCATCATTTTGCAGGCTTAAAATCATCATAATAGCAGCACAAGAGAGACCGCCGTGGATGCTGTGGGATCCTGGGATTCCAGCAGCAGGCATGCCACTCCCAGACTCGTAAATTTACTTGTAAAATAATTCAATTTATCCATGTGGTTGTATTAGCCGTCCTTGTTCTACTCGTAAAAGCATCAAATAAACTTCTTCTTTATCTTTGACCCGCTGTTTGTATTATAGAATGGCTGAAGCAAATCTACCTATTGTGATTGACAATGGTACAGGAGTGCTCAAGGCAGGCTTTGCCGGGGCGGACAAACCGAAAGTTGTATTTCGTTCTTGCATTGGGCGCACGAAGCATTCCAGAGTAATGCCGGGCGGTGCACTGGAGGGTTCAGACGTATTTATTGGACCAAAAGCTGAGGAACATCGTGGGGCTCTCAAACTTTCGTACCCAATGGAAAATGGTGTAGTCCAGAATTGGTCGGACATGGAAAAGATATGGTCTTATGCGTACGCACGGGAAAATTTAAATGTTGTCAGTGAAGACCATGCTGTTCTCTTAACTGAAGCCCCTCTCAACCCTTTCGCGAACCGTGAGAAAGCGGCAGAGATTTTTTTCGAAGGACTTAACGTCCCAGCTTTGTTTTGCAGCATTCAGGCGATCTTGAGCTTGTACGCATCAGGAAGAACCACGGGTGTGGTTCTAGACTCGGGAGATGGCGTTACTCATGTTGTTCCAGTCTATGAGGGATTCGCAGTCCCCCATGCTGTGAAACGGATGGATATTGCGGGTAGGAACATAACTGAGTATCTGCAGTTGCTACTCCGCCGAAGTGGAAGAGTATTTCAAAGCTCTGGCGAGCTTGAGCTAGTCCGACAAATAAAAGAAAATTGTTGTGTGGTTGCCTTTAATCCCCTAGAGCAGGAGAAGCAGCATCATGCCCCTTTCCCATATAAGCTTCCTGACGGCTCTTTTGTGGACATGGGACCAGAAACGTTCCGCGCGCCGGAGATCTTGTTCAAGCCCGAGCTTATCGGCAGCGAAAGTCGTGGTGTGCATGACTCCCTGGTCACGTCAATTATGCATACTGATATTGATCTTCGCCGTGCGTTGTTTTCCCAGATGGTGTTAGCTGGGGGTTCCACTATGTTTCCAGGGTTTGGAGACCGCCTTCTCAATGAAATCCGCAAGCACCCCATGTCTCCCAAGGATATGAAAATCCGCATAGCTGCTCCCCCGGAGCGGCTTTTTTCGACTTGGATCGGAGGTTCTATCTTAGCATCTCTAGCTACTTTCAAGAATATGTGGGTATCAAAAAGTGATTATCTAGAGCATGGTTCGAGAATCCTACAATCTGCCCAACTGTGAGACGGATGCTACAGCACGGGTCAGCACGCTGGGCTGCTTCCGTTTGAGCTCGCTGAGGCGTTGATATTTCGTTACAGTAGTGGTAAATGATATTTTAACATTCCAAACAGATATTGTGGTTGTAAAAACTATGTGCTGATAAATCAAGAACTGTTCGTTTGGTTTACAATCCCTGCGCTCAATGCATCATTGTTCCGCGGACAGAGTTTATAGAATTTAAATCGCGACGGAGATAGATTTGTCGGAAAAGATATACTTCCAATCAGCCTCAGTAACTACAAAATCCAAAGATTTTTAGTAAGGTCGCTAACTTTTCATTTCACCTATATGATACAGTTGTAGGACATCCCACATCGACGCAGGATGTTGTGGGCCGTGCACTCCAGCAGAAGAATCACCCCCTGCGTGATTTAAAATAGAATCACCTCCAGGGTGATCTGCTACATAGTCCGTCACGTCATAGACTTTGCCATCAACTATGATCCAGCAATCATCTTCTTTGTTGTGCTTGGCAACCTCATTCAAAGTAAAAGGACCACTTGGGGGTGGACCTTTATTCCTTCTTTTCTCCGTTGTTGCGGCCCTTTTTGTAGAATCCTGTTTTTTGCTTTGATTCAAACTTGATGCAATAACTAACGCAGCCGAAAATAAAATAACCAAAAAAGCGATGGTTGTAGGTTCTGTGACATTATAAATCCACTCCATTGCAAAGTTGAAAAATCGTGATGAAAGTAAAGGTACGCTCTCAGGGGCTGAAGTTATGAAGTTATGAAGTTATGAAGTTATGAAGTTATAATTTGCACGTTATCCGGTTCGCGTGATACCAGCATGATAGATTATATTTCCAAACAGAATCGGATTTAGGGACTGATTTTACTGATATCATATTTATGATATTTTACACTACAGTGCGATACTGGGATGCAGCTCACCGTAAAATTTTTACCCTCCCAGCCTGGGCTCCTCGCAGAGCAGTAAATTCCGGAATCATTAATTTTAGTTTAAAACTTACCTGTGGGATAAAGTTATCTTCTAGATAATCCCAGAAGAAGCAGCAACTAATAAACTTCGAGTCATTCCCAGATTCCAACTCGATACTGGGATAGCAACCTGAGGTTACAGTAGTGCGAGAAAGTTATACTTCGAGGTAATTTAAAGAAAATTCCCTGAGATAAATTTCAGTGCTGGAATACCAGGGAATACTTCGAAGCATTGAAGTGATAAAGTTTACGAGTATCGTATCGTACGAGTACCAGCAGGGATACTCGTAGAGTGTTTGAGTTGCAAGCAGCTAATTTACATAAATTTACATAGTGCTCTAAATTTACTTTCGTAATCTGTTCCAAAGATACCGTCCGTGGTAATGATGTCAGTACATTTTGTGCGTCACATCATCCTCCTTGCTCTCTGTTTCTTTTGCTGCGCAAGGGGATTTCCTTGCCACATTGGAATTTTCCGACGCCATAGTTGCATCCTTAGTCAAACGGATGCCACATTATTCATGAAGCTTCGTGTAGGTGTCCATGTAGAAAAATCTAATAAAATTGCCATGGAGACACGAATTGGTGCAATCCGGGGAGTATCTCTCGATCAATCTGTTCTTCCAATCAATTCATATCCTGTGAATAAACTCTATTCGCCTATCTCTGTGACCCTGGCTATGGCTTTGTGGCTTTTTATTCTTGCTATACGGAAAGGCCAACTCGTTACTTTTGTAAATTCCACTTTGAACAATTGGGTCACTGACATGGATATGAAGGTTCATTTCCCTACTAAGTTGCGAGCTAAAAGGATAAGGCGATCCATATCAGCCTCTTTTAAACGTTTCAAGAAAGCATTGTGCAGTTTATTTCCAGGTCTGAGGTTTCTGGAGGAGTTTGATTTGAGAAGCTGGAACCCGTGTGTACTGCACGAGCAGCAGAACCTAGGAGAAGGATTCACTCGATATCGCTTAAAGTTTTCTAAGCACCCAAATGCAATGCTCGCCACTGATCTGGGTCAAGAGGTAAAACGGGTTTCTGTTGGTCACAAGTTACGGTAACATGGCTAATTGTTTACTTCGTTAAACTCATTTTTGCTTGTATTTCATCGAATAATTATAGGTGGTACTTTGTACCATTGATGCCAGAGGACAGACCTTGAAGGGGAACTTTTTTCCAACATCACCCCCCGACTCGAAGGGTTACTTTGATATAGTATGCCGTTCTGGGGGCTACGTGCTCAACGAAAAAGTACCCCTAGCTCTGCAGTTCATGAAGGCAGGAGACGTGCTTGGGGTCAAAGCAGGAAAGCGTAGGCTTGATTATGCTGGTCCAGACGAAGAAATAAGGAGCATGACATTAATTTGCTCTGATCTAGGCGTTGCACCTACGCTCCAGATACTCAGAAAGATTCTCCCTGAAACAGAGAAGTCTACAGTGGAAGACATTGAGCTACTATGGATCAACGAGAGAGAGGATGACTTTATTCTCAGCGAAGAAATAGAAGAGCTTGAGGCCAATTTCCCCCATCGCTTATTAGTAACAAGAGTGCTTGATGACCACGCCAACGACCCCAATACGCTAGTGAACATTGGACTGCAGCATTCTCTCGCTCCTTACGAGCCGGGCAGACTGGCCGTGGTTCTGACATCCGACACATTGGCTGAAAAATTTGGCCCGCTACTTTGCTCTCTTGATTACCCCATGGAGAATATTCTTAAAGTTAGCATGTAGGTATTGCGAAGCTCTTAATGTTTTACGATGTTATGTAATGACATTTTATGGGCAACACGAGAGGCGATATCATGGATTTATAGAAGAGCAAACTAATACAACAATAACAGCACACTTCGACCAGACCCCTCAGGCTGCTGCGTTTCCTTGCCGTAGTTACCCTCTGTAAGGACTTTAGACCATTTAATGCCTATCTTTACCAGCGGTGTCGGTCTAGGATACTAGCTGGGATATCTTTACCAGCCACTTCCTACATAAGTTCTGATGTCACAGTATAATTTACCGGTAAAACTTCCCTAGGACTTTATGCTGTTCGATCGCGCCCCGCCCTTCATCCGAACGCCGCAATTAAGTTCAGGGCTTTGAAAATCGTTCCAAACGCCTATCGTACGCCAGCCCCTCCCGTTCTTCGCAATCGAAGCCACGGCGCGATTAGGCTTCGCTGCTTCCGTTATGCAAGGATCTATACAACACTGCTGGCTTATACCTACTAGCCTAGACGAAATGGCGTCTGCACTTGCTCGGTACAATGCAGCTATGTTGCATCGCCTGGGGGGGGGGGGGGAAGGGTTGAGCCACCGCGATTAATGCAGTTGTGTGAGGATTCTGAGTATGCATGGTAACGGCTAGTTTGGTCCTACCACATTCAAGAATTATCCCAGCATTTTTTGTCTGAAAAGTTAACAAATTCACCGCCAGAAAAAACCCTTCGCATGCGCGACTGTAATATGTAGCTTCAGCAACATACAATTCCACATTGTGAACATCGATTCATACTTCAAATTAACCAATTGCAAATACACCAACGACAAAAAAAGATGCGCTTCGAGTAAAAGAGCAGTTTCGCAAAAGCATCAGACTCGCAGGAAAGCGGAGTGAGCAAAATTATTATGCACACTGTGACACCCCGCCCCTATGAGGATTTTTTTCGCAGATACTGCTTACAATTAAATCAAAACTAAGTTCTTAAATCGCACCTTCGGTCTTTCGGAGGCACTGCGTATGTATCGTGCTCGGCAAACCTTCATCCTAAATTCGTGCTGCTGAGCTCCAATTGATTAGTGCCCATTCTTCCCACGCCTGGAGGACCCCCGTCCCCCTCCACATCTATCTTAACATATCCTTCGCCCTTGGAATTGTCGTAGACTGCGTGTTCGGGGACTAGGAGGGGCTTCTCGTAGAAGGTGTGCCCCTCGCCAGCGCTCACAGCGGCAGCAGTGGCCGCAGCAGAAGGTACACTGCCTGGGCCACGGGTTGATGCGCTGGAGGCAGGTTCACTCGAGCGCTGTTCTCGTGTTTCTACATAGGAGGCTAGTTTGCCATCTGCGGCCGAAAGCTCGAATTGGCCATTATCAAGGCTTTGACTGAAGCTATCAGCTGTAGCACTCGCACCAGCCGGTTGAAAAATATCCGTCGAAGATTCACTAAAGCCTTTAGAAGCAGAATCCCCAACTGGGTTTAGCCGGCTACCGGCATTAGCACTTGCGCCGTGAGCATCGTCTGCGGAAGTGCTGCCGAGACGTGAGGCTGCACATGGCGTAATCGACTCTCCAGTAGAGGCAAAGTAAGAATTGACGGCCACAGGCACTGCGGAAGAAGAGCTGTGGCCGCTGGCTGGGGCCGAGGGAGAGGGCGGTCGGGGCGGTGCTTGTTCCTCTTCTGCTGCTGAAATAACTTGTTTCAGTTGCTGTTGCTCTCTTTGAAGATTATGCTGTTGCTGATGCTGATGTTGAGGCCAACGCGCTACATGCTGTCCTGGACCCGTGCTGGACATAACCCTCTTGTGCTGAACCTTGAGGCGCTTACTTCCAATCGGAAACCCATTCATTGCACTTATTGCCGTGTCTGCACTCGCTATGGTGTCGTAAGACACGAAGCCTTTGGATAATACAGAAGGGGAGAAATATGGTGAGTTAGAACCAAAAAAGCTGATTTGTATGAATAAATTTCAAAACGAGTCTTACCAAATCCCTTTGAATCAGCAGTTTTTTTGTCCACGAAAACTTTGGCGGAGATAACATTACCAAAGGGTGCAAAGAGAGTTGCTAAGTCTGCGTCCGTCAAGTCGCGGGGGAGGTGATAGATGAAGAGGTTGGCGCCATCAGGCCCTGGAGATCGATCAGACAAGCCCAGACACAGTATATTTGATACACTTCGTAAGCTTTTAAAAGGAGCTTTTAAAAGGAGACAAAACATAAAGAGCAACTATACTCACCCTCTGGAGGACGAGAATGGTTGGAACTAGAATCAGTATTACCAGTATTCTTGTAGCGACCCCCACTGCGATGCTGCCCCGTTGCAGCCAAGGTAGAATCATTAGGGCGCGTCTGTGGAGTACTACTCGCACTGTACATAAGACCAGTGCCTTGCCCTCGTGAGGAGCCTGGTCCGCCCACCCTCATAGGTGCGGACCCATATCGCAACTCAGTGGATTCAGCCGCTGGGGAACCCATCCTACCAGGCATAGCCGTATCACCGCCTATACCACCTCGAAACTGCTTTTGATACATGTTAGGGGACAGGTGGTTGTTGTGGTGGTGGTGGTGGTGGTGCTGTTGAAAAGATGTTGGGAGTGGTAACTGCATTGAAATCGGCACGGGAAGCATACCATAGGGCCGACCCTGACCCTGACCCTGCTGCTCATGCTGATGTTGATGATGCTGATTATGTGATGGATAGTAACTACTCGGGCTTGGTACAAACATAAGTCTGCTTGAGTGACCGTGTAGGTTCTGCTGCGGCGAGGGTGGCAAAGAAACGGGCGGGGCCATCGGAGAGGAATGTTGCGGAGATGATGCGGGGCTATTGCTGTAACCAAGATAGTGCATTCCCATCAATTGTTGATGCGGCAACTGATTGTAAAGCAACATTTGCTGATGCTGCTGTGCATTGTGATTATACTGCACCGCATGCTGGTTTAAGGATTCTGGCTGGGGTTCATGAGCGGCCCCGGCGGGGTGGGGGGACCAGGACTGGGGTGCTACATCTAAACCCCGGCTTTGCGGGTTGTGCCCTTGTATTCGCGCTATACACACATTCATGACACGATGGCAGGGTTATGGAATATGATATATATTCCTTCACGATTTATGATGCGATGACAAAGATGACGTCTTGTCCTCTTACCTAGCTGTTTCTTAGTATCAGCGAACTTTACTACCAGTGGGCGAGTTGCTCCCTACCAGCAAACGATTTTGAGGCATTCATATTTTAAAGTTATAAGCACGATAATCAATTATACTACACGTTAAATGCAAAGAAATGGCTTGGCATTAAATCACCTACCACGGGGATGGTGTCGTGCAGATCTTCGATGGCTGCTATGGCTGCCTCTTTATCCACGTATTTAACAAACGCACACCCTTTGGGGCTTCCATCAGGGCCACGTATGATATGCACCTCTCGCAGCTCTCCGTAGATGTGGAACATGTTATGTAGCTCCTGCAAAAAACATAACGATGGACCGGACGAGTTAAACCAATTCAGCAATTGCAATTGGTAATTTGTGCAGGGTTCGATTTGTCAATAGGGTGGGTATACGTGGGCGGGGCATTTAAGTAGGTTTGGAGCAGGGTAGATACATATTTTATACAATATAATATTGCATGTTTACTTCATATATAACTTAAACTTTATGCATAGGTACCCCCCACTTTTACATATGCAATGATTGAAAAATGGAACCCAAAGTATGCTTATGAATAAATAGCAACGGAATAATCTCAAACACGTTTACCCGTTTCACAAAAGCGAAGAGTGTGCATCAGTAGCTAGCTAAACAATAGCCTTACCGCCTCTCCAACAGTCTTCGGGAGCATGCCAATAAATAATTTATTTTCCTTTTCGGTCTGTGTCTCAGCCAGACGAACCTGCAACATATTGGTAGACTATCCAGCCCAATACACATGAATACAAATTGGTTTTAAAGATAACTTGGCACATATCTATGGTGACTTTACCCAGAATGATGATTTTAAATAAGTGTATAAGCCGTACATTCGGTAGTGTCACTTTATCGTGCATCGCTTCAACAGCATCAAGGGCGGACTGGCTGTAGAGAAATGTGACGAATGCACAGCCTAAAATATGAACATGAAAAGCGGTCGCCAGTTTAACAAAAGCATCTAAAAAAACAACAAATGCAATAAAAGCGGGTATAGATTAAGAAATAACCTTTGGAAGTCATCGTAGCATTATCTCGTATAATTGAAATTTCTGAAATGGGCCCAAACTCATGGAAATAGTGCTTTAGGTCGTCTTCCTGGATATCTCTCGGTATTTGCCCAACGAATAATTTCGTGGGCTGTGCGTCGTCGTCCATAGCTGTTAGGTCTCGTGATATTTTCTAAGTTAAGCCCTCTAAAGTCGAAACGCTACGATATGACACAACAGGTGCGGTAACTCCACAGATCTCAGTGATGAGATAGGCAATTTTATTTCAGTATGAAATGGCCATAATAACTCCGATGATAATTTTAAATCATCAAAAGTACTACCGATATTGCAGTGGTTTCTAAAACAGAGCACGAGTTAATCGATAATAAGGAAAAATTGATTGAAGCGTGTTTGCGAGTACTTACTATTCCTGTACTTGTCTGCCAATCAAAGCTTTAAAATGCCCATTTAATGGAACCCAGGATACTGGGATACTGTAATACAGTAAATCCTGGATCCCAGCATCCTTACTCCAGGGTTTCATAAATAAATTTCAGGGTGTCAGGGTGTCCGGGTGTTTTTAGGCCACCCGGATTGCGCTACAAAATTACTACTGTACTGTAATAAACACAAATCCTGGAATCTGGGAATAACAGTTCGTTGCTGACGAGTCGAGCGACCCTGACAGTTTGAATTAATACTCGCTGAGAGAGCATCTCCTTAACTTACCATATGAAAAATGAGTAGTAAACTTAATGTCAAGTTAACAGAAGCAAGAAGAAAGCTGCAGGTCAACACTAAAGATCCTAGCAGAGAGCCTGAGGGATCCTGCTAACTATCATAACTGCACAAAATTTTGTTAAAGGTCTTCGCGCGGCGGTAATTGGGAGGAAACCCCAACAGAATTCAATGCTGCCTGCAAATACGCGGTTTCATCATCATCATCATCGCAGTCCATGTTTCCAGAAGGTCCACTAGAACAAGAATGCAACGAAAATTCTTCCGATGGGAAAGCACCTAGAAATAGTTCTCGTGCGATATCGTGCGCGTGATCGAATGAAATCGCCTGCTTTGTTTCAGCACAAAGATGAACACCTTTAGGAAGTTGCAGTATCTCTTTGCACGATTCAATGTCGTATACCGGGCACAGAATGACCGTGCGGAATAGTTCTTCTAAGTCCGAACCGGAGTTCGGAGCTGAGAGAAATAGTAGTGAAACTACTTTTGATATAAGAGATTTGGCTGTCATAGCCTGACTGCGAGCCACAGCCCGCCAATTCGCCGCGCTGCATATCCATGGGCGAGGTAACTCAGTGTCAAGCGCAATGGTCGTCGTGATATGAAGGACTGATCCTCCATGCGGCACCACATGGGTTGCAGAGTCGGTTTGTATGACGTGCACTGCATGGCTGTTTCCGAGTTCCTGGATGACGCCCAGCTCATCCACATAAGACGCACCTGGAGGAATGACCACAACGCATTGACCAGCTGGAAGAGGGGCCCCGAACCAAGCCGATGTACACACTACCTCCACCACTGGCTTAGCTGGTGCTCCACGCCAATAGCCTGCGCTACAAAAGAAGTTTTGGCAACGAATATTATTTCCTACAGAATCTCTCAATAATATAGGGGCATGTACACTACGCTTCCTCTCTTCTGCAGCATCTGCAAACACTTCACCTCCAACACGGCTTGTGCCCTCTCCTGCAGCATCTACAGGTACCCCTCCAGTAGCATGACCTGTGCCCTTTCCTGCAGAATCTGCAGGTACCCCTCCAGTAGCATGACCCGTGCTCTCTCCTGCAGTATCTGCACCTGCAGCATCTGCAGGTACCCCTCCAGTAGCATGAACTTTGCTCTCTCCTACATCATCTGCAGGTACCCCTCGAGTACCATGACCTGTGCTCGCTCCTGCAGCATCTACAGGTGCCCCTCTTGTATCATCTCCAGCGTTATCCTCCAAATTATCTATGGCAGCTGTTTCAGCAGTGGAGGATTCAGATACTGATAAAAATTCTACGGATCGATTTAAAACGAAGGTTCCACCCCAGACAGCACTCAATCGGCAGAATGCCTGGACGATCTCGCTTGCTCCGTACATTGGGCAGAGAAAGGGCGTGTCACCGTACCGCCCTAGCGCATCGACACATTTGAATAGATCAGCCAAGGCAAGTGCAGTGGAATAGACACATGTCGAACACTGTCCTGGTGCAACACTTTCAGTCCGGGCTTTCACAGATCCTGCGTGGTGATAGCAAAGGCCGTATGTGAGCATCTGCTGCAGCTTCGGTGAAAATCTGCACCCTTCGGATAAAAAATTAGAGAACGGTTTTTCAAGGAACTCGAAAACATTGAACTGTCCTACATCGCGCTCTTTATTCTGGGGCCTTATCAGAGAGCGCCCAAGGGCTAACTGCTTTTCGTTTAGATTTTCCTCCTCCGATCTACCCCAATCTGCGACAAATTGAAGGAATCTCATTAGCGATCTCTTTTCCAAGGCGCTTAGCATCTTCGTGTTGAATACGTCCATGCGAGAGGTGGGAACTTTGTAAAGCTTCCCAACAGTTTCAATGTCGCCATTTGTTTTACTTTCAGACCAGACGTAAACAGCTTCGACTGCTTTAAACTCCAAATACTGACTTTAAGTGTTTTTCCGACAGGTAAAATATTTAATTTGTGGATTATCATACTAACAAAAAGAATTTTAGCAATATCATAGCAAATAAATGGATGCCATTTTTTTTGCTAGATTCATACCTGACACCCGAGGATATCAATAGCTCAATGAAAGAGCCGCTCCCATAGAGTAATTTAGAGGCCGTTCCTAAATTGAATCCACGATCATTGGCAGACACTCTCCGTGCTGTAGGTTCGTTGTGGAGAAGATACCCTTCAAAGACGGGGTGGGTAATTTGCGAAGTGATAGATCGAACTGAATTTGTTGACGAAATCACAACCTCTCCCCTACTGATCCCCATACTACTAACCGCAGCAAAGCCACACAATTCAGGGTCTTTCTCTGAACGGGGAGTAGTAGCCTTCTCCATACCGTAGCGAAAACAAGCAGGATGTACTCTTCTCGGATCAATAACACAAGGAAGTACATGGCTTCGATCCTTCATATTGCAAGACTGCTTATGGAATATGACCAATGACTCGAACTGTTCGGGGTTTAGATAAGTGCTGCGATCGGGCAAGTTCTTCGTGCTATATTCCAAGACAGATCCAGGGCTTATGTGCTGAAAATCGCTCTTTTCTTCTTTGCATTTGCCATATGCGGTTAGGAAAGAATGTAGGGAGTAAGACGCGTAATTTTCACCATAATAACTATTACCATCCAAGTGCAGCACTTTTTTTCCAGTCCTGGCGCACACGCATGATAGAATCGAGGGAATCAGGCCAGTTCCAAGAAGAACAACATCATAGAATTCATCCAAGCCATCTCTTTCCATGATTTCCAATTCAAGCATAAAAGTTACTCGTAGAAGATCACAAATTATGCGAAAAAAATGTGTGATTTTTTGCCTGGTATTCCGAAACTTCATCATTTTGCAGTGCTATCCCAGTATTGATTGATTTGATTTGGAGACTACAGTAACCCTTTCATTCTGTTGTGAGCCTCACCTCACCCTGAGGGTTAATGGCAGAACCTTCTCGGACTTGGTGGTGGAGGTCTCTGCTGCTTCGGCAAGTAACCAAATCCCCCCTCTCAATCAATCAATCAATCAATCAGCACGAGACTACAGTAACTCTTTCATACCAAAAGTCCAGGAAGTGGGAGCATTTCTGGATTTTCTGGATAATTTTTGAGACCTCCATTTTTCCGCTATATGATACTACTTTCTAAACATTGAATTACGCTACATTAATCACATACAATAATCAATCTAGTCTTGAACTGTAGAACATCTACTGGTAGCAAAATGTAGAACGTCGTAGAACGTGAGTAATTAATATTTTCTGTCGTTCAGATATTTTCGCGCAGGAGCAGTCAGCGCTGCCAGTGCCGAAGCTGGATCTCCTCGTCGGATCTGCCCCGCTAATAGTGAGCAGCAAGCTGATGAATTTTTGAATGCTGATTATCTTATGCGGAATCAAATTGACAAATATAGGCACAATCAAACCCTACTAGGATGCCCGTAAGCGCAGTGGCACAAACAGTGGTGCCGTCTAGAGGGTTAATATCCTCCAGCCTGCTTCCATTGATCGCAAGAATTAAATGGGCAACGCCGAGAAGAATATTCATGATCAGCTATATGCTAAAAGTTTCAAGAAAGCAAATGAAGAAGAAGAAGTTAATGCGTATCATCATTGGTTTCTTTCGATTTCCTGTGATCAATGACTATATTCTCTGCAATTGTGTGAACAACAATCATTTTGCAGATGTTCACGAGGACGTAATCCAATAGTGGCCCTCCTACACCACTTAATCATCAGCTATGCTTGAGCTGATAATGAAGCAGCATCCAGTAAGGATACGGAGCGGAAAGGATGACGGGATCATCACAGCACACGGCCATCGTACATGGATTTCCGAGTCGTGAAGCTCTGCTCCGCCGTCGCTCGAGCTGCCCCACTATACGAGTTGCTGGTACTATACCAACATTATTACGATGGTAGGGGTTATTATAAGCCCTACAATTATCGAACAAGGTAGATTTATAAGCCATGTGGTGTCAATCTATGCACTGGTGCGGATAGTAGGATTCAAAGCTGGGAGGAAATTCACACAGTAATATATAAATCTACCTTGTAACTGCCAGTTACTGTGTGAATTTCCTCCCAGCTTTGCACCCTCAGGGTATAGGAGGCTCCTATGGGCACCAATGCATACTCTCATCTCTAATACCTAGTAGGTAAGTCACAATCCATGTAGTAAAATTTATCAGGATCTCCTAGATGACCCTACTTGGCAATTAGAATAGGATATGAAGATGCTGTAAATTTGTTCTAAATGTCAGTTTGTAGTAGAAGTAAGGTTCCAGCTTTATTGCAACAAGAGACCTGCAATACGGTTTTTTGGTATTTTTTAGTCAATCTACTGTACCAACTTTACCGTAAAGTTGGTACAGTGGTGAGTGACTCTAAAATGCCCAATGATATTCAAAACGCGAATTTTGAAACTTTGAATGTCTCCACTCGGGCACTGTTTGGTTAAAAAATTTCTCTTTCCTCTATACTGGTATAAAGTTAGAAATTAGAAACCGTAAATTCTGGAAATCTGGAATGATCCCAGGATCATAGGAGTAAGTTATAAGACCACACAGATTAACAGCAATTAAATTTACATAGACAAAATCATTCTTCCGTCAAACTAAACCAACGTTACTAATTTTCATTTCTGCTGAAAGAAATGGCATCAGTAACATCAAAGATGCCTTTTCAACTGGGGGAGGTGACTCCTGCCAATATTCAACAGCTGAAAACTATCAATACGCACACGTTACCAGTGAGATACACCGACAAATTTTACCGCGAGCTAATTGATAGATATGGATCTGATTTCATGCGATTTGCTTTTTGGAATGGTTTCGCAGTTGCAGCAGTTTGTGCGAGACTGGAAAAAGTTGAAGAATCAGGCGATAACAACAAACTTTACATAATGACCATTAACGTCTTGGCTCCGTATCGTCGGCGTGGCATAGGTAATTTGCTCTTTAATTTTAATTTTATGGGTTCTTCAATATTAACATCGATTTATGTGTACGGGAGACACGCGCAACGCTATGCCGAACTTTCTGGTCAGTAATTTAATGTATTTATTATGTCCCTAAATTATCTGTATGTTTCGTTGGCCTGCAGGCTCTGCATTGTTGAACTTCGTATTGGATAAAGCTAAACACGATCCTTCGATAACGGAGGTTTATTTACATGTACAAGTGAGCAATTTAGACGCCAAAAAGTTCTACATGTCCCATGGTTTTGTAGACATGGGGGTCATCAAGAACTATTACAGGCGTATTGAACCACCTGATGGTTACTTGCTCAGTCTGAGCCTGGGAAGCCCTCGCGAGACAGAGTGACCCAAATATGTTTCAATAACCTGGTAGAGAGTGATAGAACGTCATGAACACCAAGAAAATGTATAGAAGTAGTTTTTAAAATCACAAGAGTTATGGTTTCAAGTTCTAGCAAAAATCTGCTTCTTTCACTTTTCTATACGATAGAAAGAAAGATATTCTTAGATAGGTAGGCTATGCAGTGCATTGTACCTGCATCGCGAACTAGTGCTTCATAGGAGGCGAGCTCATCATTGGGCTGCCGCTTGCTACATCCGGGCCCGTTTCCATCTTCACTACCAGCACCATTCCCGGCAGCTGCTCCATTACTTACATCAAGTTCAGAGGAATCTATAACCAACAACTTGAGCATTTCTTTCCGTGCCGCCAGTAGCGTCGCCTTGGGTGCAGTATCCCACGCAGTTTCACAAAGTATTTCGAGAGATCTGTCGAGGTGTGTGTTGCTGTGAAAGAAAGGGATTGGCGATACGGTAGAGGGCCGGATGCCAGATGGCTGTTGAGTCACACCGGAATTGCGAACAGCTGCGGGATCAGACAAAAGCTGCACATACATGATGTCCGCACAGTCTACGATGATGGTTCACCACGCAATAACAGGAGTATCCCGCGTATCAGTTAGTGGGCAATAACAGGAGTATCCCGCGTATCAGTTAGTGGGCAATAACAGGAGTATCCCGCGTATCAGTTAGTGGGCAATAACAGGAGTATCCCGCGTATCAGTTAGTGGGCAATAACAGGAGTATCCCGCGTATCAGTTAGTGGGCAATAACAGGAGTATCCCGCGTATCAGTTAGTGGGCAATAACAGGAGTATCCCGCGTATCAGTTAGTGGGCAATAGCAGGAGTATCCCGCGTATCAGTTAGTGGGCAATAACAGGAGTATCCCACGTATCAGTTTGTTGGCAATAACAGAAGTATCCCGCGTATCAGTTAGTGGGC
>CAXIWF010000510.1:0-21099 GCA_964036045.1 Eutreptiella sp. 'Long Island Sound 2002' | reverse complement strand
CGTTCTGTAGCTAATTGGCCACGATATTGTTGTCAGCGATAGTATGCAACCATTAAATGGTCTGCTTATTATGCTGCTAATAGGCTGTAAATTGGCTTTGCACCAACGATATTGTATAACAAAATAAGCCATTTTATTGTACACTGCTGTAAATGAATGTTTTTTTTTTGCTCTTTCCTATTATACCAGTTTGCTCTTTCGAACTGGAACAACCATTTGCTCTTTCTTTGCATATACCCACACTAATACGCAATGGAACAACCGTCAAACTATTATTTATATGCAAGTCAGGACAGTCACTTTAAGAGCATCAAGTGGCTTGAATACATTGCACGAGTACGAGTACAGATAATAGGAACAGAGCAGACTCAAGTGGGATCGTGGGGCCGGAATACCAAAAAGGCAGCAACAAAGAACATTAAGCCAATACTTATATACTTCCCAGCACATTACAGTCAGTCAGTCAGTAAGAAAGAAAGTAAGTAAGTAAGTTATTCATGGTGCACTAGCAATACAAGCCATCTTCGAATGCAGGCACGCAGGAATAAAGGCATGTCTCTATTTTGAAGAAAGTAATACACTGCTTCTTCCAGCTGTTTGAACTGCTCCATTCTTCCCTGCTCACGCGCTAACAGACTGCTGCTAATCTGGAGCGTGCTTTGAGGAAAGTAATTCACTGTTTCTTCCAGCTGTTTGAACTGCTCCATTCTTCCCTGCTCACGCGCCAACAGACTGCTGCTAATCTGGAGCATGCCTAGAGGAAATCAATGAACTTCGGTGCCTGGAAATGTTTGCAAGGTGAGGTGGTCGGACAACATGATGATCAGGGGTATATAATTGAGGTGGGTCACCATGTTGAAATATTGCTGTCAACATAACAGTTAGTATGGCGACGGTTGTGAGGTAGTCAGACAACATGATGATCAGGGGTATATAATTGAGGTGGATCGCCATGTTGAAATATAGCTGTCAAATAACAGTTAGTATGGCGACGGCTGTGGGGGTGGTGGTGGTGAAGCCATATCATCGTCACTAATCTGGCAACCAGGGTGAAAATAAATCCTTCCGTCCCCTAATCTGTCTCATTTCTACCTTACCAACTTGCTCACTAACCAACCAACTCACTTACTCACCTCGACTCTCAGCTCATCTGGATAGAGCACCTTGTCTATCAAGCCATACTCCACCGCCTCGTTGGGAGACAGGTACTTAGCCCGCGCAGTGTCCTTCTCACCACGGTCAAGTCTTTCCCACACGACTACGTCAATAAACATTTATTGTACAATACAAGTACAATTTAGTGCAGTATAATACAGGATAATACAGTATAATACAGTGCGATGCGGTACATCTAGCCATAACGCATATAAAGCAAAAATAACGAATTGTATGGTTAGCCTGTTTCATATGATGATGGTTTCTGACGACAGCACTTCTATGACTGTGTATGAACAGCACCAATATGCGGAAGTAAATGGATTGGTGGCGCACAATTCAGCCTTATACTATGACGATTTGTCTGTTAAGCGTGGTACTAGGGCACGAGGATAAGGGAGAGAGGATTGAGGGTGAGGCGGAGGCAGCAGTACTTACCCTGGCCAGGAAGTCATTTGTGACTTTTCTATTGTTCATGATCTCCTTCGCTTTGATAGCAATATCACTCGCCTGGCCGCGTGCGCGGGATCGAGGCTGATTGAGCATAATAGATGCATTAGGCAGAGCGAAGCGGTTGCCCTTTTGCCCCAAAACTAAGTAGCATTGCAGCAGTGCCAAAGGCTTGGCCAACGCAGATGGTGCGGGATAGGGGGCCGGATAAACATCATCGTATCTGCTATTGCGAATGCTTCTGTGTCGAATGAAAACGCGCGTCCATCTGGGGAATTAGTTCCCGGGGAGTTGATGTACATTGTGATCGTTTGTGTGTTTTGGTAGTTCAGGTATAAGAGCTGTGCGATGACGAGCTCTGTCACAGAGGGAACCAACGGCATGCCGATATAAATAATTCTGTTGGAGAGTAGAAGAGATGCTAGATCGGGAGGTGGGCCAATATCTACATTATTATCAAGTCAAAAGAGATACAAAAAGATTATAAAGAAAAAGGTTGTCAGTTGGGTTTCATAAGCAACATATAAAGTATACTCTTGCATTTGTATGTCAGTGCCTCTTACCCCAAGCTGGGACATTATCTCCCACAGTGGGTGGTATCGCTCCAGCCCCTGATCCTGATCGCCCCTACATTGCATCATCATCACGATCATGCAGTGGCAAAGTAAAATTCTTGGTCAAAGTTTAAAGCATTGACCAAAATGAAGGTATACTCTTATCATGAGCTGTGATGTTCTTAATCCGTGGTGCTACTTACAGCTTCGTATGGCCCTAAGAGATACTTATTCCTTTCAAGGGCTTGTTTAATACTACTACTCAACTTTGCATTGTGTAAATTATACGCCGTTGCAACCGATAGGCAGAATAAAAGAAACAGCACTGAGGGCAGCATTGTCGAAAAGAAATAATACATTTACTGAGCCGAGTACCCAATGTCTCACCAATTCACGTTCTCAACTATCGAGCCACAATTTTCGTCAGCTCTGGAGCATCTCACTCGAAAGATGAATCCCACGAATCAAGTTGCTGCTGGGATAGAATTTACTTCGTACTTCAAAAGTGGGACACTGGGACAATCCAGGAATTCTGGAATTTGAGACTTCAACCCAACCGGGCGATTTTGTGAACGATGATGCCTCTGCTCTCATAGGGATAGCAGTGCTCTGCCGCTGGGATATCGGTACCACTACGGTGGATTAGAAGACTACCAGTTTAGAAGCACTTGAAGTGTGCAATCCAATCCTTCTTAGACTTTACGTAATCAAAGATACTGATAAGCGCCAAATCGAGAGGCACTCTCTTCCGTAAAATCGAATCGAAACTATGAGCACAGTTTTCGGGCGCTTCTTTCAGCGGAACAAAGGTAACATTAAGTTGGCCGGACAATTCGCTGGGGATGTTGTGGTATCATTCTGTTTTATACATACAGTTATGGACTATGGTTTCACTGGGACTTTTTGTGTGGGTCCTAGCATGAGTCCAACTCTTGAAAGCACTGGAGAGTTTGCCTTAATCGATAGATTTTCCTATAAAGTTCTGGGTAGAGAGTATATGAAAGGAGATGTCGTAATCAGCACCAGCAAGTCAGATCCGAACAAACGTAAGAATACTTTAACTGGAAAAGCTAAAATCTGGGCAGATCTTTTCGGGGCTTTATTATTTTCTCACTTTTTATATTTTGTTGTTGCTTCTCAAATATGATGCACCTTTCGTGGTTTCCTCGCTAGGGGTTTGCAAGCGAGTGATGGGAACCGAAAACGATATTGTTTTCATTCCCTCCATGGGCCGCACCATGGTTGTTCCCTCGGGACATGTGTGGCTCGAGGGAGACAACCCTTCCAACTCCAGTGACTCTCGTAGCTATGGCCCTGTCCCGCTAGGTTTGCTTCAGGGCAGAATCATGCTGGCTGTCTCTCGCAAGCTTAACTTCCACTTTATGTCTGAACGCCCTAGCCGCGAAGATCTTGAAAACGAAGCTGCGAGATATGAGCAGCGCGAAATAGGAGAAGCCATTGAGGCAAGCCGCTTGGCGCGACAGCAGCACCAGCATGACCAGCAGCTGGTGTCTAGTAGAGGTCTGGACGTATTCGCCACGCGCTCTCCTGAACTACGGAGGATTTTGAGCAATGAAGAGGATGTGAACGACGACACCAAAGATGCGCTTTTTCTGCTTTTCGGCTATTTCTCGGATTGGTCAGCTCGTCAATCCCCACGCATCAAGGACAGTAGCAGCAGTGCTGGGACTGAGGGCCAGAGCCGCGAAGGCGAAGGGCGTGGTGCTGCTGTTCGGCGGGCAGCTGTGAAGGGGCCTACCTCATCAGGGGTGGCGATGGCACAGGCACCGGTGCCGGTGCCGGTGCCGGACCACGAAAGCGATCCCAGCAGCGGGGGTCATTAACCTCCCTCCCACCTCTTCTCTGGTTCCTTATATCGACATTTTGATTAGTCTGTGTGACCATTTGTCATCATAGTGAGGTCATCTCGTACTGTGATGACTGCATTAACCTCCCTCCTTTTCGAATGTAGGGTCAAGCAAAGGGTTAGTCCCATCATCGTACTAATATTATATTAAGTGTCCGGTGGTAAGTGTACGATGACATAGATCAATACCGATGTGATGCTCTCAAGTATGTTCTGTAACAAAGTACGAAATCCCATTCATTAAGCTAGGGGATCATAGTTAACTTGCACTGTAAGTTGTATGGTATGCAAGGTTTGTACTTGTTGGTCAATAGTAATTGCAATAGCAGCGTGGCTATTCATAACCTAAGTAAAATTCACTTCGTACGTATCGTAATACGACTATCTAACGTTGAGCCCAGCAGGATGTGCTTGCAGATGAAATTTATTTTTAATCTTGTTGCCTGTAGCGAATATTTTCCCCAGGTGAAAAAAAGGTATAACAAGGAAGTGACTCAAAAATTAAGCATTAAAAAGGGGGAAAAGGTAGAGTGAGGGTAGGATTCTAAATGTTGGGTAAGCGATGTGTTGAGTATCTAACTGAATCTACAATAGACGAGCAGATAATGGTCTCTACGCATTCAGATTGTAACATCACGGCCAGAAGTGCATTGTGCTGGTGAAACTGACTGCCGCAGGCTCTGATAGTTGAAGCAATAGCGATGAATGGACGGCGATCCGCATTAGCAATAACACCAGCAACAGCGGTGGTGGGCTGCGGTGATAGCGAAATAGCAGCAGCATCGACGGTGCTGACTGTCTATCTCCCTAGTTCTGCAGCACATAGAGCTCACCATCTGCCGAGCCGAATCCCACCAGTGCATCGGTAGCGACGATAGTATCGCTGTCTGCGTCATACACGTAGTAGAACTCCCCTACGCTAGATGCCGAGGTGGCCCCACCAGTAGCTGCATCCCTGCCGTAGTAGCTGCCGCTGCTGATCAGCTCTCCCATGCTGTTCGTGTAGTAAGTGATGCCCGTAGAGACGGTGGAGCCCCAGCCGTCCACACTGCCCGACACCACTACTTTCACGGATTTCGAAGAGGAGGAGGTGCGTCTCTGCTGTCGCTCAGAACCTCTCTGTTGCTGCTGTCTTAAGGTGTTGCTGCTGGCCCCACCACCAACAACACCAACAACATTTCCATCTCTTGCTTCTTTTCCTTCCAGCTTAAAGGTTGCTTCATCTTGAACTCTCACTCTATCATTAACCATACTACTGTGGGTAGCTGAATCCAGTCGCCGTCGGGAGGAAGGAGCAGTCACGCCATATGGACCTGGGAGCACCTCCATGACTGCAAACATCGTCCTACAGAAGGACCAAAGGACAGGCGACAGATATCTTAGCAGCAAATACTAGATATTAGATACTTTATGTGGGTGGTGTTGGCGTTGGTGGCGGAGCAGGAGATAGAACACAACACAGCAGGATCATCTAATAATTCAACGTACGTTGCATCGGTGGTGCAGTCTTTATCATTAGACAACGCAGTGAGGATAGCCGTCTGGGATGAATACGCAGTGGTGTCTCCAGCTGCCAATGCGCCCCACGAGTACACCGTACTCAGCTGGTCGTTGCCCGAGTTAAGCACGAAATCCGGTGAGGTGCGTATGGGCTTGCCACTACTAGGGAGGACCTGGCCGGCGGTGGCAGTCATGGCAGCGTTGTTGCTGGTGTCACTGTAGAGCACCAGGAAGTCTCCGTTGTCAGACGTGGTGTCGATGTCGATCTCCATGGCACCTGCCTCGGAGGCTGAGAGTGTCCCGCCCGTGGTTACCGCCCAGGCAGCACCGAACACTGCAATGCCCGTAGGGGATCATTTCAGGGCATGACCGAGAGGTGGCATGATAGTATTAATAATATGCATAAAGACAGTTCAAAATCAACAAAGTTTAATAGGTTTAACAAGAAAATGGAGCCCCATGCACCAAATTTTGATGTCGAGGAATATTGTAGTAGGAATAGTCTCGCACCTGGGAAGGTTTCGTATGTAGTCTCGCCCGTCTCGGCCACGGATGCCTCGGAGAGCAATTGCACTACCTGCGCTTGCACCGCATAGTTCTCCGCCACATTCGCATATGCCAGCACAGCCGTGGTATCGTCGATACGCGTTGCAGCCAGGCCAAAGGTTGCAGCGGAGGATTCCAGGGTCACCGTGCTGCCCAGGGTAATATTAGCATTTACGGGATCAACATCGTCAGGGACAGTGGCTAGGATAGTCTGCACAGGACCGTAGTTGTAGTACTTAAAGTCCTCATCAGCAGAACTTCCGTTGTAGAATAAGAGAAGGTACTGCGTTGAGCTGAGGCCAACAGCGGTGAAGTAGTGGGAATTGGTACTGTCATCAGCGAACACGGTACTGTTTGACAGGGAGATCTGTAGACTTTCGGAATCAACCGTGCCTGTCACATGGGAAGTAAATTAAGCAACCATAAACGAATTTTGAGCGTCACAGGTTAAAAAGTATCATATTTGCACAAAGAATTGGTTCGAAATCGCAAAGTATATGATAGGGAAAATATACATAATTTAGACTTTCAATACATCTTCCAAAGCTAACCATCATAGCTAAACAACCGTAATTATCAAATAGCCATTGCACTAGCTTAGCCTCACCGAATCGAGTCTCGAGCTCAGTTCCGTTGATATAACTGTAGTATGCAATAGCAAAGCTGTCACTGGACAATCGGGTGATTACTGGGTCGACAGAGTATAGCGCCACATAGGGCTCGGCACTAGACACCAGAGTAATCACGTAAGTGCCAGCATCGACCTTGCCAGATATAACAAAGGCACTTTCGTCATCAACGCTCAAATCCTGGCATACTCCCACAAAGGTTCCATCTGTAGTGGAAAGGGTTGCTAGCTCGTAAATAAAATAATTCGATGGTGTCTCAGACTGTACTGTTCCTGTATTTGGAGCATCCTCGTCGACTGTGATGACTTGTAGCGTGGAGGTACTGGCGTCCTTATCAGCATAACTCAATAGATACGTGTTACTGAGGACTGGAATTAGGCTGAGATAAGACGGACATTTCGTTGTCAAATCAACCACATTCTTGTAAATCGATGTTCCAGCCCCAGCCTGTAATGTACCATCCGCAGTTAGTGAAACGGCTACACCATGGCCCAGGGAGCTACCAGTGCTTGAGGGAACTTTCGACACAAAGCCGGAGGATTCCGAGTAGTAGTTATACTGAAACAACATCCATTGATAAAGAAAAATACGAAAACATCAAAAGGGAGTTTAATGAGTAAGTTTCTAATAAATCACGATGGGTGACTTGTCAAAAACTGCTGGATCTCTCATGGCTCGATGCATTGGTTGGCAAAGGGCAATCAACACTCTTACTTCTTTTTTCGTAGTGCTATCGCTCTTACAGTCAGCAACCAATGCAAAAAGTATCGGTATGCAGATATATGGGAAGACTATTATCAGAATAATGATAGCGTGCCACCATTTCCATCTGTAGTATCTTATTTCTCTATCGATATATCCGACGGTGCCATTCTCGCCATCTGCCAATGGGTCAGATTCTCCGTCGTGAACAAGCGAACGAAACATAACTCACTTAATATGAAGCTGTAAATGAATCCAATAATTCCACTTCCTCGTAAATACCCGAAGTTTGGATATCTGAAATAGCGTGGACTTTGGGTGAATGACATTAAAAATAGAATCGCAGCTGCAGCAGAGGGAATCCACGCTGACCTGCTAAGCCTGGAAAGGCAGGTTCCAAAATAATCTTGAAAATCCTGCTGATGAGTGGTCGGGGAACGATAACTTGTCCCACTATCCCTGCTGGAATCGTACATTGTGACGCAATTCCTCCCGAAGTTGCAGTCACAGCCATGAACTTCAACGTGGTGTTCAATGAAATAAACATATTTCATATCAATATAATATAGTATACGCCAATTTAAATTGTGACGTTGATCTATCCGACCTGAAGCGTGGCAAGCATTCTGCAGCAACCTTACAGTATCATTCCAACATTCAGCAGTACCTCATCAATTCTAAATTTAACAACTAATCCAATTACTTTTACAATAAAAGCGACTGATTATTTACTTACTTGTTGAACTATTAACGCAAGTGATAATGATGCTGAGAAAGAGTGTGCACAAGATTCAAAAGCGTCAGTTCGTAAGCGACTACGCTTACAAAATCGCCAAATCGATGATGCCCAAGATATCAGGTGGGAATGCTACTTCGAAGTAGCTCAATAAGACAGCAACCTTTATAATTCAACATAATTAACTCTCCTACTTATTTTTGCGTGAAATCAAGAAACCGAAAGGGCGGCCCTTAATGCAGGAACGGTGGGTTTCGATAGGAACATCTTCTCTGGCAACCCAACACTGAAAGATCTTGAGAACTACTCCATCAAAGCATCGCCCGAAGAACAAGGTTAGATTGCTGTATTTTCTTCGTAATTTTATCGATGAATTGCTAGTCTCTTATTTTGCTCATCTGTCCAAAACTAACCGTGCTAAATTACGTATTACACGTCCTCTTTCTATCTCTCCTACTAACGCGGACTATTATAGCATTTCTGGACAACGAAGTCAACGAACTGTGCGAAGTTCTCAATGACTATCAAATTACCGAGGATCGAGATTTTCCGGAGGAGTTTTGGAATCGTTGCAAGCAGCAGGGCTTTTTTGGTATGATCATCCCTAAGGAGTACGGCGGTAAGGGCTTCTCTGCACACGGCCACTCACAAGTTGTGCAGAAGGTATCAACACGTTCCACATCCGCATCGGCTACAATCACAGTGCCGAATTCGTTAGGTCCTGGAGAGTTACTGATGAGATACGGCACGGAGGAACAGAAGAACTATTTCCTACCTCGTCTTGCGAAGGGTGAGCTGGTGCCGTGCTTCGGTCTGACCGCGCCACACTCGGGCTCTGACGCAGCCTCCATGAGTGAAGCCTACGGTGAGGTTGTGGAGCGAAATGGCCAACTGGGCATCGTGGCATCCTTTAACAAGCGTTACATCACCCTCGCACCGGTGGCTGGTGTTGTTGGCTTGGCATTCCAACTAAAGGATCCCCAGGGCTTGCTGAAGGGCAGCGGCAACGAAGGCATTACAATCGCCCTGCTTGAGCGAGACCATCCAGGGCTGGTGATGGGACCTCGCCACGACCCTTTGGTAGCCTCTTTCATGAACGGTACTGTCACTGGAAAGGATGTCTTCATCCCTATGAAGAGTATTATCGGTGGGCAGGCCCGCTGCGGCTTCGGTTGGAATATGCTCATGGACTGCCTCGCGGAGGGGCGCTCCGTGTCCCTCCCGGCCAGTGCAGTGGGAGGCGCCAAACTAGCCGTGAACGGCGTGGGAGCCTACGCACGGCTGCGCAAGCAGTTCCGCGTGCCCATAGCCGAGATGGGTGGAGTACAAGAGGCTCTAGGGCGCATTGCCTCTGAGGCATTTATTGTCACGTCCGCCCAGCAGCTGATCAACTCTATGCTGGCCAAGCATGAACAACCCGCTGTGCTATCTGCGGTCATGAAGTATGAGACTACGAGTCGATCGCGTAATGTAGTCAACGATGCGATGGATGTAATGGGTGGTGCTGGTATCTGCAGAGGCACCAACAATCTCGTGGGCAACGGCTACATGACCATGCCCGTGGCCATCACGGTGGAGGGCGCCAACATCCTAACTCGCTCCATGATTACATTCGGTCAGGGCCTGAACCGCGCACACCCGAACCTCATCAAGATTGTGAACACCATTGAGAAAGGCGATGACGTGGCAGGTTTCACCAAGGAAGTCACAGGTTTCATGGGACACCTCTTCAGCAACATGGGTCGCTCCCTCGCCCGGGCTGTGACGAGACCCCGCTCGAAGGGGGATCTTGGGGCATATTATGAAGGGCAGCTTGGCAGACTAGCCTCCAACTTCGCCGTCAGTGCTGATCTGGCTCTGGTGCTGGGGGGGAGGCTAAAATTCGAGGAAATGCTTAGTGGCCGCTTTGCAGACGCTTTCAGCACCCTGTACCTCGGATATGCCTGTGTGTGGTACTACAAAAATAACAGGAATGTCGAGGGCATTGACGCAGTGCTGGAGATCGCGATGGAATCACTACTGCAGAAGAACCAGCTTGCGCTGCAGGGCATTGCGAATAACTTCCCGATCTTCGGAATTGGTGCCATTATGAAGGCAGTTTGCTTCCCAACAGGATTGCCGTACTCTGAGGGTCCCAACGACAAGATGGCCAAGCGTGCGGCCGAGCTCATTTCAACTCCCTCGGGAATCAGGGATCTGTTGTCGGAAGGTATATTCATCTCGTCCGACCCGCAGGATCGCCTGCGCATGATGAATGACATGCTACCACATTCCATCGCCGCTGACAAAGCCGTGGCTGCTGCGCGCAAAGCCAAGCGCGAGCTCACTGCTGAGGAGAAGGCACTGGTGGACAAGGTCAACGCGGCGGTTAACGAAATAATCCAGGTGGATGTGTTCGATAAATTGGGCATTGAAAAGCATATGGACGACAGCTATGTGCGGCCCGCTCTGCGACACACAAAGTTCTCTGAGATGCAGCAGCAGCATAATGCCGGTGCACAGACCTCCTCTTCTTCTTCTACTGCATCTACTGCGGCAGCTGCTGCCACCGCGTAAACAAAATAGTAAACTCTCTGTCCTTTTGAAACGTGCGCTCAGCCATATCGGCTGTCGAAAGGACTTTCCTTAATGTTCTTCCCAACCTTTTTTTAGTTGATATTTTACAATAAAGCTGAAACGTTTGATTCCAGCATTATGCAGCGCGCTGAGAGAAACAAGGATACATTGTCTTGCTGTTTCTTACAATTGTAACCGTCTAAAATTGAGAATCATACCTCCAACTCTTTCAATGAGTTAATTGAGATATTTTTGATTTTTGTATACTAACCTTAGACATTTGGAATGGTATTGGTACTGGCCGGGCCTAAAACACCATTTGAAGACTAATGGCATGACTGAGAATATGGAACGCCACATCTTCATGTCTCATGAATGGGTTCATAAGAGGAGACAAATACTTGGATACAATAGGCTTACAGCCACTACTAGAATGCAGTGGAAATTACGGAAAATCGGAAGGACATATACATAAATATGTACATCATATTAAAACTGTTGTTTGGTGTGCTTAAATACATAACATGAATTTTGTTCCCTACAATAATACCAGATGAGTGATAGTAACTTTGCAGGAACTCTTTACAAGACAGAAGAAGCACGATACAATATTGATAGAATAGCTTCCAATTCCAGAGTAATTGCGCTAACTTGTGCGAATGGTATGATAGCGGTGCTATGATCTCAGCATGTCAGAAGGAGCTGGCTCGGTCCGGTAGATGCACCTCCTCCGTAGAGAATACATCTGGCTCACTAATAATCTCTTGACACTCCAATCCAGCCACCTGCATACCAGCGGAGCTATCTGCAGGGGCTGGGTTCTCGATATCGCCAGCCCCATTGGAGCTAAAAGCGCTGCTGCCTTCGAACCTATCAGTGCCTACAGAAGTACTTGCTGCGAAGGGGGCATTAGCACTGGAGCTGACAGGGCCGCCACGAGCCATACTCCCAGTCGAACTTGAGCTATACATCGCAGCCTCGCTGTGGCCTCCTCCTCCATCGCTTGCACTGCCACGGTCCGAGAGAGGCTGCTGATGTAAAGGATTGACCTGCGTGTTCAGCGCCTGTCGTATGTCTTGCTTGCATAAAGGGCATGTGCTGTGCCGCCGAAGCCATTCCTGTACACACTGGTGATGATACTGGTGGTGACAGGGTAGCTGCATCATCATCACTCCTTCTTCATACTCTTCCAGGCAAATCGTGCAAACTAGAAAGGAGTCGGCTATATATTTATCCGCGGCTCGCTGTGCCTCAACGTTCTGCTCCGCAGGATCACTACTGAGAATAATATCACTTTCGGCAACATACCTAGGATTTATTGAGCCACCAGTGGCATGACTCTCTCCTTGGTTTGTATTCGAATATTTTTCACCAGAACTTGTAGGACTACCAGCTGAGATATCAGGCTTCACTCTAATTACCCCCATTTCCAGTCCATTTGGTGTCCAAAACATTTTTCCGGAAAGGAAAAGTATTCAACGAGTCAATCATCTCCTGAGGCAATCCCGCTGGATACTGCTGACCGTCTCCACCTCCTATGATATTGGGATCCAAAGCGGCGCGGTTCGCCGCGGCTTGGCCAAGTCGCCGATATCGACGATACCGCAAACAAAGCAATAACAGCATGATGAATGTTACAGCGGCACCACTTATTTCAACATATATATCTTGGCTTTCAATTAGAATTATCCATATACGAATTACGATGAATCCAGTGATGAAGTAGAACAAGAACATCAGTTTTCTCCTACGCTGGAATCGATTCACAGCAGTGTTGGATGTACAGTTACCCATCGTTGGTTATTACTGTAAATAAAACTCAGCCAATTATTAAGCGCGTACTATGTATGTCCATAATGACGTAAAAATCGCCGGGTAAAAATCCCGGTGGAATCAAGAGTCTGTTTCTACGCAAAGACTTAACTCCGTAGGAAGTGATAATCATACAGAAGAACTTCGAGCACTGCCAGCAGGTTTTTCGAACTTCGGTAAGTACTGTACACGTAAGTTACACGCCCGAGACAAATTTATTTCCTGACTTTTCGAAATTATTTGGCGTGTTTTATATTGTAATATACTGTAGGTAGCGTTAATTAATCAACAGTAATTTACCATCATTGGTTCGTTCCCAGCCAGAGTTACACTGCTGTCAACAATTTACATAAATGCTGTACAAGTATCGACTTCATAGGTCGTAAAATATACCGATTACAATTTTCTGTTTCAGATTTACCATCAACTAGGCGTGATGTTTTTAGTTATAATTCATTCATCCGAATCGTAGCTCAAAGGATCCAACCCCGGGTATCATGAAGCTATTACAAAATCAAGAGGGTATAATTTGTATATTTCATACCCTTCTCCTCTTTATTTTTGTATCAGAGCTAGTCAATGAACACCTCGTTGTGGCGCAAAGCGGCGAGGGTGACGATGATGGGAGGGACTCAACAGACCCTGATATAAGAACAATGGTATTCGATCGCCCAGGCCGTTATGTGTATCGCCCTCTTGCTCCGATGCAAGTACCTCAGTGTAATATACAAATGATTCTAGTAGAAATGGCAGGTGCGAGTGGAGGAAATTTCCCAGCAGCGCCGAGTGGAATGGGAACTGCTGGTGCGGAAGTTACCGCATCCATTTTCGATTTCCCTCTAGATACAGACATGTATATTTATGTCGGTGGGAAAGCCCAGGATGCTGCTGGCAGCAAGGGAGGTTTCAATGGGGGAGGGGATGGGGTGGGCCGTTTCAGCACCGGTGGAGGTGGGGCAAGTGATATTCGCATCGGCTCAGACTCGCTTGATGACCGAGTTCTAGTCGCAGGAGGCGGAGGTGGGGGTACGAGATCATGCCAAGCTAGTACTAAAATTGTGTCTACAGATCGGGGGAAATTAAACAGTGAGGAGCATGCGGCACTTTCCAGTAACGCTGCTGTAGAGACAAGCTTAGGCTCTAAAATCGACTTGCACCGATCATGTGTAATTTCCAGCGCAATGTGGAGAGGAGGCAACGCCAGTCTTTCTGCACCTGGAATGGCAGGTGCAGAGCGAGCCTTTGAGACACACTCCCAACCGCAGTCAATAAGTTCTATTGGGCAAGGAAATAATGCGTCTGGATCATATTGGCAGCACTTATCTCTTCGTGACGGGGCACCGGCGAATGGGCACGCAAAGGAGGACTTGTCACAGTTAGTTAAGTCACGGGGCGGCAAAGGAATGGGCGGCAGAGGAGGTGACGAAGAAGGAAGCGGAGGAGGTGGTGGCTATTTCGGGGGTGGAGGGGGCTATTTTGGTCCCGGTGGCAGTGGTTCCAGTTACTCTAATTACTCCTCCCCCAAAATATCAGCCGGTGTAAATCACGGAGACGGATATGTGCGGGTGGAAATAAGTATGGTTCCAATATGCGATGATCCAACATCATTACCCCCAGATCCAATAGCATTACCCATTACTATTCCGACTAGAGCTCCAACTTGGGCACCTACTTCGGCACCGACCAGAGCACCAACTAGGGCTCCAACTTGGGCACCAACCTGGGCACCGACCAGAGCACCAACTAGAGCTCCAACCTGGGCACCAACCTGGGCACCGACCAGAGCGCCAACTAGAGCTCCAACTTGGGCACCAACTAAATTGCCTACTTTGGTACCCACGGCGGTACCCACGGCAGTACCCACGGCAGTACCCACGGCAGTACCTACAGCAGTACCCACGGCAGTACCCACGGCAGTACCCACGGCAGTACCCACGGCAGTACCCACGGCAGTACCCACGGCAGTACCCACGGCAGTACCCACAGCAGTACCCACGGCAGTACCCACGGCAGTACCCACGGCAGTACCCACGGCAGTACCCACGGCAGTACCCACAGCAGTACCCACAGCAGTACCCACGGCAGTACCCACGGCAGTACCCACGGCAGTACCCACGGCAGTACCCACGGCAGTACCCACGGCAGTACCCACGGCAGTACCCACGGCAGTACCCACGGCAGTACCCACAGCAGTACCCACGGCAGAGTACCCACGGCAGTACCCACGGCAGTACCCACGGCAGTTCCAAGTTCTTCGCCGTCTTCAATGCCTTCATCTGAACCTTCTAACCAACCTAGTACGCAGCCTTCCATGCAACCCAGTTTCCAACCTTTTTCTCAGCCGTCGTCGCAGCCCACAGCACAGCCCTCTGCCACTCCCACCACTTCTCCATCATCCCAACCGTCATCGCAGCCCACAGCACAGCCCTCTGCCACTCCCACCACTTCTCCATCATCCCAACCGTCATCGCAGCCCACAGCACAGCCCTCTGCCACTCCCACCACTTCTCCATCATCCCAACCGTCATCGCAGCCCACAGCACAGCCCTCTGGTGCTCCCACCACTTCTCCATCATCCCAACCGTCATCGCAGCCCACAGCACAGCCCTCTGCCACTCCCACCACTTCTCCATCATCCCAACCGTCATCGCAGCCCACAGCACAGCCCTCTGCCACTCCCACCACTTCTCCATCATCCCAACCGTCATCGCAGCCCACAGCACAGCCCTCTGCCACTCCCACCACTTCTCCATCATCCCAACCGTCATCGCAGCCCACAGCACAGCCCTCTGGTGCTCCCACCACTTCTCCATCATCCCAACCGTCATCGCAGCCCACAGCACAGCCTTCTGGGCAGCCATCTAGTGCTCCCACTTCTTTACCATCGTCACAGCCCTCTGGCCAGCCTTCCTGCCAGCCTTCCAACAAGCCTTCTAGCCAGCCTTCAGCCCAACCATCTTCACAGCCAACAGCACAGCCTTCTGTAGCTCCCACATCTTTGCCATCAGCTCAGCCTTCGTCGCAACCTTCAGCAAGCCCTACAAATACACCATCAACTCAGCCCTCCGTACAGCCATCCTCGCATCCATCAGCTCTTCCATCGGGGCAGCCCTCATCGGCGCCTACATCTATGCCTCCGTACAGCCATCGGCTCAGCCAAGTGCACAGCCGTCCTCTGCTCCGACCATGCAGCCGAGTAGGTCACCTTCCGGCCAGCCTTCTTCAAGTCCCACGAGCCAGCCCTCAAGTGCACCGAGCTGCCAGCCTACTTCACAGCCATCGTCACAACCATCAGCCCAGCCATCGGTTCAGCCAAGTGCACAGCCGTCCTCTACTCCGACCATGCAGCCGAGTAGTTCACCTTCCGGCCAGCCTTCTTCAAGCCCCACGAGCCAGCCCTCAAGTGCACCGAGCTGCCAGCCTACTTCACAGCCATCGTCACAACCATCAGCCCAGCCATCAGCTCAGCCAAGTGCACAGCCGTCCTCTACTCCGACCATGCAGCCGAGTAGTTCACCTTCCGGCCAGCCTTCTTCAAGCCCCACGAGCCAGCCCTCAAGTGCACCGAGCTGCCAGCCTACTTCACAGCCATCGTCACAACCATCAGCCCAGCCATCGGCTCAGCCAAGTGCACAGCCGTCCTCTACTCCGACCATGCAGCCGAGTAGTTCACCTTCCGGCCAGCCTTCTTCAAGCCCCACGAGCCAGCCCTCAAGTGCACCGAGCTGCCAGCCTACTTCACAGCCATCGTCACAACCATCAGCCCAGCCATCGGCTCAGCCAAGTGCACAGCCGTCCTCTACTCCGACCATGCAGCCGAGTAGTTCACCTTCCGGCCAGCCTTCTTCAAGCCCCACGAGCCAGCCCTCAAGTGCACCGAGCTGCCAGCCTACTTCACAGCCATCGTCACAACCATCAGCCCAGCCATCGGCTCAGCCAAGTGCACAGCCGTCCTCTACTCCGACCATGCAGCCGAGTAGTTCACCTTCCGGCCAGCCTTCTTCAAGTCCCACGAGCCAGCCCTCAAGTGCACCGAGCTGCCAGCCTACTTCACAGCCATCGTCACAACCATCAGCCCAGCCATCGGCTCAGCCAAGTGCACAGCCGTCCTCTACTCCGACCATGCAGCCGAGTAGTTCACCTTCCGGCCAGCCTTCTTCAAGTCCCACGAGCCAGCCCTCAAGTGCACCGAGCTGCCAGCCTACTTCACAGCCATCGCCACAACCATCAGCCCAGCCATCGGCTCAGCCAAGTGCACAGCCGTCCTCTACTCCGACATGCAGCCGAGTAGTTCACCTTCCGGCCAGCCTTCTTCAAGCCCCACGAGCCAGCCCTCAAGTGCACCGAGCTGCCAGCCTACTTCACAGCCATCGTCACAACCATCAGCCCAGCCATCGGTTCAGCCAAGTGCACAGCCGTCCTCTACTCCGACCATGCAGCCGAGTAGTTCACCTTCCGGCCAGCCTTCTTCAAGCCCCACGAGCCAGCCCTCAAGTGCACCGAGCTGCCAACCATCTTCACAGCCGACAAGCTCACCATCGTCTCAGCCTAGTAGTGCACCAACAGGACAGCCAAGTTCTGTCCCCTCAGCGCAACCTTCACGTTTACCAACCGCTCAGCCAAGTAGTACACCAACAGAACAGCCAAGTTCCTACCCATCAGTACAACCATCCTCGGTACCATCTCAACAGCCCACAGCCGAGCCGTCGTCGCAGCCGTCGTCGCAGCCATCAAGTCTGCCTAGTGAGCAGCCTACTGTGCAGCCAACAGGTCAACCGAGCATCTCACCGTCTGCGATTCCATCGACACAGCCCAGTTCGGCGCCCCAGTGCACGTCCCACTTCCAATCCATCGTTGGCGCCGTCCGCACAGCCTACCAGTGCACCATCGTCTCAGCCAACATGTCAACCAACTGCAGATCCTACTTCACAGCCTTCAGCAGCACCAACAGTACAGCCCTCTGAGCAGCCAACATCCTGTCCTACTTCGCAGCCTTCTGTTCAACCCACGAGTGCACCCTCGACCCAGCCGTCGTCTTCTCCTTCGTCGCATCCATCGTCGCAGCCTTCCTCTCTTCCATCGGCACAGCCTTCTGGGCAACCGACTGCGCGCCCTTCTGGTGAGCCCACGGCTCAGCCCTCTTGTAGCCCGTCCTCTAGTCCATCTGCAGTGCCAACGGCACAGCCTACAGACTCGCCATCTTCCCTCCCTACTGCGCAGCCGTCTACTGCCCCGACCGTTAGACCAACAGTACAGCCATCGACCCACCCATCAGTGGCACCCAGCAGCACCCCAACTTCACAGCCGTCAGAGGCGCCTACGAGCCAGCCTTCTGAGCGCCCCACAGTGCAGCCTTCAGACATGCCCAGCAGCCAGCCTTCTGTCGCTCCCTCTGGGGAACCTTCGTCAGAGCCCTCCTTGCAACCTGTGCCACTGCCGTCCTCCACCCCCAGTGCTCAGCCATCTGCAGCGCCCTCAAGCAGTCCCACTGGAGTCCCGAATGCAGCTCCTTCAGCTACCCCTACTACGCAACCGACCAGCTCGCCCTCGGTCGCTCCCTCTTCGTCGCCGAGTTTAGCCCCGACAGCTGTACCTTCTCCTAAGCCTACCCCAGTGCCATCGGTGGTGCCATCGGTGACGCCTTCTATAGTTCCCACGCATGTACCGTCAAAAATACCTTCAGTGATTCCATCAGCACTACCTTCCACTGTTCCAACGGTTGTGCCTTCAGAGGTTCCCACGGTGCGACCCTCGGCTGTGCCCTCCGTGTCGCCGTCTGCGCCACCGTCAGAGCTCCCGTCGATGGTCCCCACTGTCACTCCGTCCACGCACCCGACTGCCGTACCATCGAGCGTTCCAACAGCCGTTCCGACGACTTCAAAGCCATCTTTTCAGCCCACATTCTATCCCACTCCTTTACCTGGTGACCCCACGCATGCTCCGACAGCTACACCATCGGCGCTACCGACTGAACCTCCAACGCTTAATCCCACAGCCTTGCCATCAGCAGTGCCATCAGCTGCTCCTAGTCTCTCCCAACGAGCGCTATGGAGCGCAGCGCTGAACAACGCGTTGCGTGTAGTGGGTACGAACGACTCCAGCTCAATCATTGAGCGAGTGACATACTTTGAGCTGGGTGTGTCCACCACCACCACTACCACTGTTGAGAATGTGCACGGTAGCTGTTCGAGTTGGCGCGCTCTGCTTGCTGGGCCGCTGACCTCGTCAAGCTTTTTTCTGGCAGCGCGCTCGGTGGAGCTCATCGCGCAGGACTCACTGGGCCAGGCATCCACCAGTTCAGAGTTGCGTTTACGGTGTAACAACGCGGTGTCTGCGGCGCGAATAGTCTCACTACTCCTTGGTGAGAGCGCAGCAGGTGACGGGTCTCCGGTTACAGTTGCATGCGGGGCGCACAACTGGAAAATTGGTATGTGCGATGCTTCGTCTGTGCCTGCCGTCTGTGTAGATTGCGACGATCCATGCTCGGTGTCGGCCCGCTGCTCATACCAAGACAACTCGCTCGAAAGAGAGCAGCAGGGCGTTTATGCAATGGCACCATGCGTGACAGCACAATGCAGTGAGAGTGCTGCGGTCAGCTCTGCACTACGCGTCTTGTCCGTCGGTTTCGCGGAGGTAGAAGCCGCCCCCACTATCACGACCATTGACACTTCTACCACGAAGACGTCAGTGGTGGTGTCAGTTGCTTTGTCCGCTCCAGGCACGGTTCACTGCGCGGCTTTCGAGCAGAAGAAAGGCCTTGTGACTGCCCCCGAGCAGTCTGGGTGAGGTTGTTCTGCAGGGTCGTGTGGGCGTGACTGATGCTGCGAATAACAGCACGGATATAACGGTTAGCGGACTGTTCGCTGCCACTAGCTACCGAATATCTGCATGTCTGTATCTCCCATCGGTGTACAGATGACCCTTAGAGATGTGCTGTCAAGTTATGTAGCGGTAGAAACTGACTGCTGTAACGAGGTCGTGGTTGAAACTTCATCGGCGCTTGTAGCAGAGGGCGGCATAACGACCAGCTTCCTGACCGTCACACTCCTTGCCAGACCCCGTAGGCGATTAGAGATCCGCATCAGCGCCTTGAATGCTGCCGGCGCAGACGTTTCTCCAAATCCCTTTTCCCCCCCGTCGTTCACTGTGCAAGGCGCAGAGTCTGGAGGTTCGATTGCGCTTTCTGCAGCTCTAGTCGGAGACAGACTCCCTGCTGGTACATACTCCATCGTAGTCTCGTTCTTCGGCGAGACTGCTCATAAGTACGAGGCTATTTTCGCTCGATATAATACCGTCGAGATTGTAGCTGCAGCGCAGGCGCTTCCAGCTCCGGTGCTTACTACTGCTGTGTTTGTGGCGGACGGTTCGTATGTTGTCGTCTCCTTCGATTCGAAGACTGACAAGGGTGGAGTCCTCTCTGAGTTCTGGTGCAGCGCACTCTTTGACTTCCCATGTGCAGAGACATCGACATGCCGCTGGCAGTCCGCTTCCACAGTACATGCTTTCCTAAATAAGGCCATTGGGTGCGCCACTCTCGGGAGCACGCTCACACTGTCAGAGAGCGCCTCAATCAAGGCTCAGTGTAATAGCGGTGGCGGTGCAGAGTGTGATACCAGCTCTTGGGATAGCGCTGTACCTACAGAACTTCTTATTGCTGCTCCTACACAGCCTATTGTACCCAGAGTATCCATTGCAGCTCCCTCCTCGATCGGTGGCTGCGACGCACTGACTCTCGATCTCTCGGGAGCCACTGGGAATGGAGGTCGGGACTGGACTGAAATAATCCTCTCAGTGGAGACGACAGCTACACGAAACGTCTCCGACTTGCAACGGTTCCTCCGCGACGAGTACCGTGCTTTTCCGCCGACCCCGGTACCATGGGAGTTATTGCACAGAGGCTCCAGCTATAACTTCATCGTGAAGTTGTGCAATTTTCTGGATCGGTGCAGCACAGATAGTCATCGGGTGAGTGTGCTTTCAACAGTGATTCCATCCCTCATACTCCCCGGCAATGCCTTGCGCACAGCGCGTCGCAGCGTTGCCCTCTCAATCAGCTCTGACGCATTTGTCACAAGCTGTGACGGTAGAACTACCCGAGCAGGACTCTCGTACCAATGGAATGTTCGTCGCAATGGGGTGCTTGACCTGAGCCTCGTCAGTAGATCGAAGGACCCCTCGAGGCTGCTGCTTCCCGCCTACTCCCTGACGGTAGGAGCGGTGTACGATGTGGCCCTCACAGTGACCATTACTGAGAGCCTGCAGTCAGCCTCTGCGGGCATCCAAGTAGTGGTGGAGGAAGGTGCGATTGTGGCGGTGGTCGCTGGAGGATCCTCCCGCACCATGCGCGTGGAAGAGCGACTCCTGCTAGATGCCACTCCCAGCTATGACGAAGACCAGGTTGGCGTGACTGGCACCACTGCTGGGTTGCAGTTCGCCTGGAGCTGCGCACAGATATTCCCAATGTTCATCACAAATTGCGATGCGGTGTTTAACAGCACCGATACGACAGATAGCGTCTTCGACAGTGCGTTTCTGCTCTCCGCATTGCCCGGCGCTGCAGACACAGTGGTGGAGATACGTCTGACGCTTGTT
>CAXIWF010000509.1:0-28835 GCA_964036045.1 Eutreptiella sp. 'Long Island Sound 2002' | reverse complement strand
CAGTAGATATGCGAGAAATAAGGGCTAAAGATTGAAAAGTGATCTTCAATTCGGATGGTGCGCGATTAATGGCGCGCAATAGTATAGGTAAAACATACCGTCATTCCATATCTATCAATTGAGACGATAGCGGCTTCAGAACAAGGAATTCCGGTGTAGTGAGAAACCATAGCTACAGTTGACTCTGAGTGGTCATCGTTCATATGCTTCATCACAGGCTCTGCGAATGACGCCAGGGGATCCACTTTGGCAGCCAAATATTCCTCTGGCGTTATGCTTCCAGCCATTGCAAAGCCACCCACAAAGCGAATACTCTTGATGGATTCCATTTCAAAGAATGCAAAGTCTCCAAAGTCTACCCAGTATGCATCTTTGTGAAATAATTTGTATCGCTCTCGCAACTGCTGGATCCGCTCCCTGCTGAACACCTTCCTGACGTCACCTGTTAAAGTCACACGTCCCTCAGCAGCCCCCTTGAAGTTCTTAGCAAGCACTGACAACGAGCATTTGCCATCTTTCAATATATCTGTAGTGTGCCCACTCATGGTACTGAACGAAAAGAATGGATATCCTTGTTCATCAAGCATAAATCCAACTACGGAGCCCGAAGGGTAGCCATCTAAACTTGCGCTGTTAGTTGACAGGACTCCGAAATGAATACTTTGATCAAGTAATCCACGGACTTCTTCGGCAAATGTCAAGCGCTTTGCTTTAGATTGCTGATCTTTGAAATTTTCAATGAGCTTTTGGTCAGCAGGTGATACTGCCTGCTCTAAACCCGAAGGTGGTAAGTGTCCCTGATTTTTCTTATCATCACCAGAGCTCATCATGCGAAAGAATGGAAGCTTTCTCAATCGTTTACATGGAGAAGAAAAATATCCGGCAGAGCGAGAGGATATATGGAGTGCCGAGTGTAGGGACACAAACGACACCATCAAGACCATACCAACAACTCGAGACATATTTTATGATAACGTAATTACCCGCAGAAATTATGTCCCTGCTTTACCTTGGTTTCCCCAGCAGGAAGAATGCTTCAAATAGAATGATGCATATCAACAAGAATTAAGTTACGAGTAAATTGTGGGATAGACAAGAAGTTTTTATCTCTGCTGCTTCGGCAAGCAGCATGATAATAGTTTCGCCGTTGATTACGGGGGATTGGAAATCCGTTGCGGTAAAAAAGTGATTGGAGCGGTAATTTTTTTCATCGAATGATTCATGGAATTCGAGCAGGATTCTCCAAGCTCCAGGAAGATGAACACCAGAATACGAGCTCATATCAACACAAAATTGACCAACATTAGAGTAAAATACATTGATCAGCAGTAGTTGTATTAGATTTAGTGATGGGGCGGCCTGGTGATCACAGTGAGAGTGACAAAGCCGGATGTAGTTTTGATGACGGTGCATCGAGCGGGACGTTGCATCATACTAAAAAAGATAAAGTACCACTTAAGTTGATTGTAGATCATTCCCAAGAGTCATGCGATTTCACGCATTATATGATCATGTACTTAACCATGGGGATATTCAACTTCTATGCTACATTATTTGGTGTCGGACTTGCGGCATGGTTTTCTCCATGGGTTTATTCTATGGTGAAAATCCCGTTCACGCTGATAATGGGTGTGATAGTTGCGTCCATATTCTACCCGATCAACTTGAAGAATCGGCCTAATTGGGGACTTCAATTTTGTGAATGGATGTTGCGGTGAGGAAATATTTGATACATTGATTGAGTTGCTGGGATGGCATTGACTCACCTTTTACATTGTCATATTGTTCTAATTTACTTCAAAACACTTCTTCTAGCAAGCAGCCTGCATACTTTAAATTGCGGATGTATTGTGAAGACTTTGATGCAGTGAATACAACAGCCCCTGCCATTTTTACCCTAGAGCCGCACGATATCCTTCCAGTGAGCATATTTTGCTTCTCGTCCTTTCTGAAATATTTCCCCTCTCACGAGATGCGCGGTTGTACTTCCTCGGGTATTTTTGCCATCCCAAGTAAGAGATAAATGATTTGATGAGTCAATTATTATAGAATGGCTTGCTACTTGAAATTGGTGCTGCTTTTCCTTGTCACAAGCAGGGCCAGGATAAGTTGATTGCTATTGTTAACTAACCAACTCATGCTACGCACTATCATTGTATGCTAAGCAACTGATCGAATTATCTTCTATATGTATGGTGTGCGTGACGGGGTTGGGGTTCGGGGGGCTGCGTAATGTGTATGTTAGTTATGAGGCATATATTTGCATGGTCGGGTGCCAGGTCGGCACATAAGTCTGTTATTCAAAACTGTTTGAGGAACAACATTAGTCCTGCGCTATGTCCGGGTGGTGCCATGGAAGTGACCTTCATGACATCTCGCCATGATCCACATGTGTGCACACTTTACCTGCGTCCAAGGTGGGGAGTCATCAAGCTTGCAGCTGAGTTCGGTGCTCCCCTTGTCCCAGCCTTTACATTCAATCAGCGTCGGACATACTCATACTACATACCAGGCAATGATTTGTTACACTGGCTGGGTAGAAAAATTGGGTTTATCCCAGTTTTCTTTCTTGGTTGCGGCAATCTGCCTTTTAACATGCCCAAGTCAAGACCGCTGAATGTTGTTGTGGGTTCCCCAATTCCCGTTCCCAAGATGGAGGCTCCGTTCACAGAGGAAAAGCTGAAGCCATACCAAGACAAGTTCGTGGCAGCCTATGAGCGTATATTTGAGGACAACAAAGAACAATTTGGTATGGGCCACGTCAAGCTGCAGATACTCTAGTCATCAAGAACAATTTGATATGGGTCACGTCAAGCTGCGGATACTCTAGCCATCAAGAACAATTTGGTATGGGTCACGTCAAGCTGCAGATACTCTAGCCATCAAGATCAATTCGGTATGGGCCACGTCAAGCTGCAGATACTCTAGGTATCGAATTCCAGCTCCACAATTATATGCTACCCCTAAATGCTATGCCGGCACTTTTGCTACCTTAAATAGGTTATCCACACAGCCATACAGCGGTGCTGCAAAGTGCCATGGAGAGGCTCCATGTCGAGCGATACTCCTTTGACTACTTTTAGTATTTGTGCCGGTTTTTGCAAAACGGGGCTGTTTGAATTCTATTTATCTTAATACTCGTAGCACTTTTAAATCTCGAATCGGTAAGAAAGTATATTTATTTGCTTTGGTTAAAGTATTAATGTGTATATTTCGTAGGTTTTGTCGTGCACACGCGCCGATTTCCCTGCTGATGCTCCTGCTTTATTATCGTGAATAAATGTGCTTTATTTATTGTGAATTACTATAAATGACTTCATTGTCATGATGGTAGGCACAACTGCAGTCATTTATTTTGAGCAGATTGCTCCAGCAAGGTGGCGTCAAGTTGAATCCGGCGGAAGTTCAGCTTGGTATAATTAATGTGCTTATTAATCACACATTCTATATTTTTTTAGAAGGTTGGCACAACAAGGATATCCTTGCATAGTAATCTCACTTGAATGAATATAATGTTCGAATTTGCACTTCCTTAATTTGGTAATTGACTCATAAAGTTTCCGGTATGATACAGTGCTGCCGGATATCCCGATGATATGATGTGCAAGCATAAGTCCCTCAGGCATACTTGGGGATGGTGTCCCTCTGCTGCTGGAACCACTATCAACATTGGCATGATCAACAAACTTACAAGTAAGCAGGCCACAAATCAGCAGCGTAAGCGCCGTCGTGTTGCAGCATGTTGGTACTTAGTTTCTAGATATAGAACATGGGGGTTCTCTTAACCAGCAGCGTAAGCACCGTTGCGATGACGATGATGCCACTCCACCTCCACGTAGCAACCACGCGAGCTCTAGATCTAGTTCCGCTACCATTCACTTGTTGGGTGAGTAATTTACTCACCATCTTGCTTTAAATTTTTAAAAAAATAATTAAGCAACGCACAGTATCCCCCGTGCGCAATACAAAAAACACATTTTTATATTGTGAGCAGAGTGTCTTTGATTGACAGCAATTCCCTGAAGGCTAACTGGTCGCGTTACAGCCGGGTTCCAGTGTTGGCTCGCTTTGCAAGCGGGCCTTCGCGCATCAAGTTTAAAATATAGGGCTAAAGCTGTGATCTTGCTGCGGGCTGCGCCAGCCGACCCACGAAGCTCAAGACGAATACTAATTCAGGGAGGAGTGTATCGGTCTTCGGCGGCTTCCCACAGCTGGCGGTGATACCATTGCAGACAGCCCCCTGCGCGCTCCACCACCAGCCCCTCTAGCTCACTCAGCAAACGTAGCAGCACATGGATCGGTAGGCGCCGCACTGGGCTGCGGTGCCACACGAACACTGGTACACAGCCTTCTATCAGACGTGTGTGGCACTGGTAGCAGTAGATCCACAGTTTCTTACCCTGTTCGTCTATCTTGTATTCGTCAGGCAGGGTGGACACCACAACGCGCGTGTCTGGATGCAGGTCTGGGATGTTCTTCAGGAAGGACAGCTGGCTGCGGGCCTCGTCGTCGTTCAACAGCTGGTCCAGACTGTCAACGAAGAGCAGCACGGGGTGCTTGGCGAGTGGTCCAGACTGTCAACGAAGAGCAGCACGGGGTGCTTGGCGAGTGGTCCAGACTGTCAACGAAGAGCAGCACGGGGTGCTTGGCGAGTAGTCCAGACTGTCAACGAAGAGCAGCACGGGGTGCTTGGCGAGTAGTCCAGACTGTCAACGAAGAGCAGCACGGGGTGCTTGGCGAGTAGTGCGTGGAAGCGATTCACCAGCGGCTTGTAGGCCAGCCCGTCGAGGTGATTATTACCAGTATTGATGTCGTTATCGGAAGGAAAGTTAGTGGGGGCAAAAAGGCACTCAATCTGCTGACACAGACTGCGCACCAGGCCAGCGCCTGTGCGACTTCCTGGCGAGGTACCACAGAAACATAGCAGCACGGGGCGGGGCGGCCTCTTGGCCAATGAGGACTGCGTCAGTTCCTTTTGGTAGGAGAGGTCCGCCAGGCGGGCCATCAGCGCCGTCTTGCCAGACCCCGACGCACCCACCAGTGCGAAACAAATGCCTTTGAAAGGGCCATTATGATGTCTATCGTCTTCAGCGATTTTGCTACTCGTGTCTTGTGCAAACAGTCGGTCCATCGCCTGGGCCAGTATTGCTTCGCGCCCAGCGAACGAGGCACACTTCACTCGTCCCCACTGATAGTGGTGCAGCAGCTCACCCAACACCTGACCCCCCAGATTCAAGCCCTCACCGTCCTGGGCCCAGCGCTTCTGCCGATCGATGATTCGCTGCAGCGCGGTGGTGAGAAAAGACAGTGCAAACGTCTCAAACTCACCACGGTAAGTGTCTACTGCAGATGATAACGACTGTGGGCGATCTGACACAGAAGCATCAGTGTCAGTTCCTGCTGTGGCCGCCGAAGGGTTCTCATTGCAGTCGATGCCTCCCTCAACATTAGGCTCTATTTGAGGTGGGCGGGGAGGAGGAAGGAGGCTGACCTCATTCATATCAGTGCGCAGTTCGCTCTTACTTTGTTCCTTCAGCAGCTCTTGCTCAGCATTGCACCTGGCAATCACAGCATCCAGCGACAGCCCAGGCGGATTGCGGTACACACACTCTGCAGGAAACAGTGTATGCATGTGCGCCAGCAGCTCGCCGCGGTAAATGCCCTTGCGCTCGTAGTTTTCTTCTGAGTCGTCGTAGTGGCGGTTGCGGGGAAGGGAGGATTCCTCATCTTGCACTTCTCCGGTTACTTTTTCTCCGTTTTGATTTTCAAATGTGCGATACAACCAAAGAACACGCGCAGCCAACGACGATGATGAAGTATTTCCGTTGATGGTCTCTTCTTGCTCTTCCAAAGCGCCTCGCAAGCCGCACTTTACTTCATACTCCGTCACACTGCGCCCCACACGTAGAAGCCCATCCCCAGCAGGTACGCCATTAGTGTCCGTCATGATCGGCAGACCGTCCAACGCGTGCACCAAAGTAGGAAGCACCTTATCCCAATAAGGTGCCTGCTTTTGTTTTCTCACCTCTTCATTCTCGTCGTCTGGCAAGCGCTTCAACACATACCGTCCATGGGGAAGATGATTGCAGTCCAGCTGGTACCATTCGTGTATCATGTTGACCACAGCATCAGCATCACCCTCAATAGAATCAGATACCCCCGTCGACGACGACGACGAATGCGTCTTTTGGGCCCGCAGCTGCTCTACCCGCGCTTCCAACACTTCTTTCTCAATGCACAGTGGCAGTGGGCAGTATCCATACTTGTCTGCCTGCAGCGACAAGAAAAACGGACCCTCGGACTCATGCAGACACCGCACCAGCTCGCGCGCACAATATTCCCAAGTCTCGTGGTCCACGGTCATTACTTCCTGTCCACCCCAACGCATGTCCACGAAATTGACCTAAATGCCCCACTCCGCCGCCATGCGTCTCAAATGTGGAAGCACCTTGGTCATGAGCACGTTGCGCTCGAGCTGTGTGTCCGTGAACGTTGAGGACACGAACACAAACAGCTTCGTGCGTGGCGGCGGCCATTGCTGCAAAGAAGACTTTGCCTCAGGGGAGAAGGCTCCGCGCAATACTTCCAGACGAAGAATACGGGTGTGCACGTCTGGGGATATTCTCTCTCGTAATGCCTGCGCAGAATTGGGTCTAACAACGGAATTCATTGTCACAAATGATTTTTTAGGTGCGTTTATGTAACAGCATAAATAAAGCTGATGACTTGATTTTAAAACAACAGTGCCTCAATCGAGGCAAACCAAATTAAGCGATTATACTTAAGGAAGAGAGGTATCTAATTGTGAATAATAATACTAAGTGAGAGAACTATACCCGGTATAATAACAGTGAAGCAGATTTCTCTTGAACCAAACCCGGTGCTGACGGAATACGTAACGGACCGTGCTGTCCTCCATGAATTCTGTAAGTTACTGTAGCAGGTATGACAAATCTAATATTACGCCAAAATCCAGAAATCAATCTATCTCAATCCCAGAATCTATGGTATCTACTCGTATCTACTGTATCTATCTATCTGTCTATCTGTCTATCTACGAGTACGAATATTCACTATTGTTCCTGGTAATGCTGACTTATAGGACTTAGTTCCACCTCTGATTATCGCACGATACTGGGACGCCATTGTGATTTGGAATATTAATTAATTCGAGTGCACAACGATTGTAAGATGCAGCCAGTCTATGAATACAGCACTACAGTGGAATCTCTTGGTCGAACCGTCGGTGAAATTTTCGGAGTGAATCTATCCAGATCTAACATCATTAAAACTTTACACGGACAAGGGCTGTGGGGTCCGTTTTTTGTGAAGACGCTAATATTGTTGATCTTTCTATCTACAGTTGTTTGCACTCTCAAGACAGTCGATTCCTTGGGTAATGATTTTACGCCCACATTTCGTGGTGTGGAATACTTCTGCGTTATTTTTTTCACCATTGAATATCTTTTACGCCTCTGGGTTGTAAATGGCTCACGGATTCTGTACGCGGTGCAGCTGATGCCATTGATTGATCTTGCTTCGATCCTCCCATCATGGGTGAATCTATACACCCCCGATCGGGATCTACTTCCTGGATTTCAGTTTCTTCGAATGCTCCGACTAATTAACTTTCTAGCCACTTCTCGTCGGGGTCGTAAATCTATGGTTGCATTTATGCTATGCTGGGAAGAGAACCAGCCACTGTTGATCGCAGCTTCTTTTGTCGGCTGCTGCGTGTGGTTTATTACTTCCTCTCTGCAATACATTGCCGAGCGTGATAATGTAAGAATGCTTCACTGCTTTCCGATTGACTCATTCACGGAAGCTGCAAGTACCACACAGGGAAATGTAGCGCATGGTAGTTCTTCTACAAGCGAATTGATCCGTATTCAGCCAAGCTGTGAGTGCAACGATGTTTCATCGTGTGAGACGAGTAAAGCGGCATCCTATGACTGTCAGTGCGATCCACGCTTTGCATCGATTCCTTCTGCCATGTTCTTCACACTACTGAATTTAACGGGCAAGTTCCCCCTCGCAACCAAGCATTCTACACTGGGTCGGGTGGTGACTTCAGCTACAGCCATCTTATCTGTAGGAGTTTTTTCCATCCCGACTGGCCTCTTGGCGTCAGCGCTGCAGCGCGCTGTCCAGGTCCTGAATTCTGAAGGTGATGATGAAGATAGTGGCGACGATGGAGGTAACGGTGATGAGGATAAGTATAATGATGATTATTATGATGATTATGATGATTATAATGAAGATTGCGAAGATGGTCAAGCCCATGGCAACGACGAAACAGTGGAGAGTAGTAACATTGCTTTGGGAAGTAGTGAAAAAAAACATAAAAGCAGAGAAGTGGTGAGAAAAGAAGAAGACGTCGGTTACCACTCTCGATCGGTTAAAATGGATGATCCTGATCGAATGCTAGTCCCGGGACCCAGGTCCGGGAACAAAACCTACAAGGACAATATCTTCGATCGCTTTGGAATGGAAGCACCGGCGTTCAAACACGCATCACAACTATGGCTCGAATATGCACTTTCCACTCTTCACAACGGCTCCTTGGTACAGGAATGTAGTTCGTGTGCTAATCATTCTGTCCTGTCTCGCATCAATGCTTAGCACGATGCGTTCGTATCCGCCCAGACTGCTCAGCCTGCTGTTCACGGTAGACGTGGTCTGCATCGCAGTATTCGGCTTCGAGCAGGTTGCACGCATTGCGGCTGCAGGCCAGAGGTGACGCTGCATGGTCTGTGTGCAGGAGTACTCCCATTGGCGACATTATCTCCTGGATGCCGTCATTCATCTTGATGCTAGGCTGCGGTAGATGTGTAGTTACCACGCCTTGGGCATTCTTAACTATCTCTCTTTTCCGCATGCTCAAGTACGAGCGATACAACCAGGGCATATGGGTGCTTAAAAATGTGATTCATCACTCGAGAGGCATGCTCGCTATCGGGGGCATGGCCGCGCTATGCTGTCTGATGTTCACATCGGCTCTCATGTACTACGCAGAGAGGAACAATCCTGATCCAGACATGCGGAAGCACTATTCTTCCATTCCTGCAGCTGTGTGGATCACCCTAATTAATATGTCAGGCAATACTCCTGTGTGTGACTACACGCCTGTCGGACGAGTTGTCATTGGTATGCTCAGTGTAGTAGCTTTCGCGATATTTGCATTGCCAGTTGCTGCTGTCGGTACCGGCTTTCAGCAAATTGTCGGTTCTATTTCTAGTTCCGAAGAAGCTGCAGCTATTGACAAGAATAATAATGGTGGTGATGATGATAGCGGTCCGACGAATCAGTCTCTTAATACCAATGCCAGCAGGAAACAGGCAAAATACCGTCCGAATGGTGCACAGCAGTCGACGACTAAAGATATGGAGCTAGTCCATTTGACAGGTGCGCACAGCTCGAATGCATCTTCTTCCGAGGGAACCCCATTACTGGCTCACCAGCAGAAACACACATCAGCGTATGGTACGCAATTAACTCTAGAGTGTGGTAGCGGTGCCAGTTCAGTGGGCTGTGGTGGTGGTGGTAAATGTGTTGCAGATATAGAGCAAATGGTAGATACATCAGATACCATGGGGCAAGATAATGATGAAGATGCACCAGAAGATTACGACACAGTGACCGGCAGCATGCACGGTCGTGGTTGGATAGGTAATCTGTCTCAATGTGGAAAGTCGATGAGGCTGAACAGCCGCCGTACATTTAAGCAGATAGGCTGCACAGTAAGTAGCGATGGAGGTGGTTTGGGCGGATCTCTGTCTCGGCAACTATTATTGCTGCTGTACTTGAAGTAATGAGTACATGTCGCTTCACGCGTCAGTCTGCTGAAGTACAAAGTGTAATGTCTGCTGTGGAAGCAGGAGTAGTGATATGGTTTACCATAGAGTACATTATTAGGCTCGCGGATGCTGGGCTGAGCTACTGTACCTCCCCTCTCGGATTATTAGACCTCATCGCCACGCTTCCGTGGTACGTGGCGCGTGGGATATTAGGCCCTTATTTGGGAGTGTTGGCGGATCGCTATGACGGACCCTTGCGCGGACTGAGACTGCTCAGGCTACTACGGCTAGACGCATATGCTCCCAGGTGTGTGATACATGCATAATCAATTTTTTGTTTATAAACTGATATTTTTGCTTTTGCTAAGCTTCCTCAAACTATGTATGTTCGCAGCCTTGTTCTATTGGCAGCTGATATTATACATACTTGTGTTAGCCCTGATTACTTTCCAGTATTTCTGTAAAGCTTCTTTCCTATTTTTTAAAATATGCGTGGGACCATACTTTTGCTTTTCAGTCTTTCGCTCATTGGCAAGGCAATGTGTTTATGCTGGGAAGGTCTGGCGGTTTCAGTGTACACATTCATGGTGCTGTGGTTTTCTGTTCAACGAATGGATGTACCTGTGCGAACAAGGCGACACTGCCAACGAACAAACCCGACACTTTCGCTCCGCGCTCTCTTCCCTTCAGTACAGTGCCTACGTGCTGACTGGCAAGTACGCCTTGGAGAACCTCACTGTCTCTGGACAGGTGGCCTCTTGTATCGGCCTGGTGCTCTCTGTCTGCATATCGGCGGTGCCGGCCTCGCTCTTCGCTAGCTCGTTCGTAGATCTGCTCAAGGACGAAACCACGGCTCTCAGGGCTGCTAAACTGCGCCTCGCTCTCAAGCTCCAGCGGCTCTTTCGCAGGCAGCATAAACTCTCCTATTTCGGGGGAATAGTGCGTAACATTGTAGAGAAACAGTACAAGAAGAAAAGGCACTTTTTGGGCAAGATATGTGACTGGAAAAATGGTCACTCTACCTCAGCGCAGTTCACACGGGCCATTATTTTAGTACTTATCATCCTGAATGTGCTTGCTGTGCTCCTTCAGTCTATGGATACAGTAGCTACTAGTGTCCCGGACGTGTACTGGAACAGCTTTGAGCTTTTTTCAGTCGTTGTGTTCTCGGTAGATTACATCGCAAACGTATTACTCTCCGCCTACGATGTGAACTGGAGCTTTTCTAGAAAGAAGATGATATTTTCCAGCTTTGGAATCGCAGACTTACTGGCAATCTTACCATTCTACGTCGGAAATTTTATCCCTCCCTCTGTTGAATGGGGCTGTTGATGTGCAGTTCAATGGTAGAGAATTCCGAATATTTCGGGTGCTACGGCTTTTTCCGGCTTATCCGACTTGACAGTCAGATACAGGCATTCGTGCACATTGAGAATGTTTTCGATCGCGTGGAGACGGTGCTGAGTGCAACCGCGGTGGTCGCCCTGGTGGTGTGGGTGGCCACCTCTGCGTGCTTTACTATTGTGAATCAGAGACGCAGCTTCGCACGGAGGCTGACAGACTGGCAGCAGCACAAGGCGGGGAGCCTGTTATAGCCTTTGAATCCATCCCTGATTGCTATGTACTACGTGGCAACCTTTCTAGGCGGTGATACTGCAGTCTATGATTTTACACCTTTGGGGTCAGTAGTTGTAATCTTCATCTGTATGTTCGGCGTTGCACTGTTCACTATTCCAGTCGGATTGTTCTTTGAGGGATTCCACGAAGTACTTAGCTCACAGCAGCCACAGAAGATCTGAAAGATGACTTTGTCATGTTTTATTCAAACGACCTTCCTAATCGAAGCGTGTGCTGGGTGATGCAGCCTTTAATGCACGGTGCTGGGTAAATTCTGGAATTTGCTTATACCCATTTACACTGAACTATATTATTTAGTTCGCGACATTTATATACTGCCATAATTGTAATCATTTGCGTAGTACTCTCTGCTACTAATGTACCCATTACTAATCGTAATAATCTATTTTGTTCCGAACAAAGTACCCAAAAAGTATAGTTTACCATAAGAAAATGCCACATCAGGATGATCAACAATTTGCGAGCTTAATGAGGCAAATTGTTGATCATCCTGATGTGGCATTTTCACAATTGTTTTTATTGATAATCGGGAGATAGTTGGCCTCATTAAGCTCGCAAATTGTTGATAATCCTGAGCTCCTCCCTTGCTGAGGTTCAAACGTTGAAATATAAATGTTATGATAATTTATAGTACTTTATCTGTTGGCTAGAATCCTTTATTGCTTAAAAAATATATTTTAAAAAATCCTACACACGACAAAATTGCCATAGAAAATAGTATAACAACGAGTAGATTACACGGATCTAAAATATTGTAACCCACATTAAAGTACTTTTCCACATGCAAAATACCAACAGTCCAAAAGATGTGATATCACCGCAGCTAACACAACGAGTGGAGCCCGCCGGTGAAACATTAACATCATCTTTATCAGCAGCCATTACAGACAGTGGGCCTTTCAGCCAAACCTCAACAGCATTATCATAGCACAAACCTTGACTTCATTTGCCAAGTGTGAACAGCCTGCTCATGCACATACTTCAAACATCTTATAATCCTATTCAGCAGTTTTTATAAAACTATCTAGATAACCCGCTTCAGCTGCTTTACTGCAAGTATCCCCATCCCAAGCACAGTCCTGCTCATGTGCATACTTCAGACATTCAAGATAACCCTCTTCAGCTGCTTCACTGCAAGTATACCCATCCCAAGCACAGTCCTGCTCATGTGCATACTTCAGACATTCAAGATAACCCTCTTCAGCTGCTTCACTGCAAGTATACCCATCCCAAAGACAGTCCTGCTCATGTGCATACTTCAGGCATTCAAGATAACCTTCTTCAGCTGCTTTACTGCAAGTATACCCATCCCAAGCACAGTCCTGCTCATGTGCATACTTCAGGCAATCAAGATAACCCTCTTCAGCTGCTTTACTGCAAGTATCCCCATCCCAAGCACAGTCCTGCTCATGTGCATACTTCAGGCATTTAAGATAACCCTCTTCAGCTGCTCCACTGCAAGTATCCCCCATCCCAAAGACAGTCCTGCTCATGTGCATATTCGAGACATTCTAGGTGCCCCAATTCAGCTGCTCCACTGCAAGTATACCCATCCCAAAGACAGTCCTGCCCATGTGCATATTCCGAGACACTCTAGGTGCCCCCCACCAGCTGCTCCACTGCAAGTACCCCCATCCCAAGGACAGTCCTGCTCATGTGCATACTTCAGGCATTCAAGATAACCCTCTTCAGCTGCTTTACTGCAAGTATCCCCATCCCAAGCACAGTCCTGCTCATGCGCATACTTCAGACACTTTTGGTGCCCCCATTCAGCTGCTTTACTGCAAGTAACTGTATACCAAGGGCAGTCCTGCTCATGTGCATACTTCAGACACTCTAGGTGCCCCCCACCAGCTGCTTTACTGCAAGTATACCCATCCCAAAGACAGTCCTGCCCATGTGCATACTTCAGACACTTTTGGTGCCCCCATTCAGCTGCTTTACTGCAAGTAACTGTATACCAAGGGCAGTCCTGCTCATGTGCATACTTCAGACACTCTAGGTGCCCCCCACCAGCTGCTCCACTGCAAGTATACCCATCCCAAGGAAAGTCCTGCTCATGTGCATACTTCAGACATTCTAGATGACCCCATTCCACTGCTTTACTGCAAGTATCCCCATCCCAAAGACAGTCCTGCGCATGTGCATATTTGAGGCAGCACTAGTAGCAAGCGATTAAATTTTTATTTTTGGATAGGAAAAATGGTACTTGAACCCATTGACCTTCGGATTATGGGCTATTGGTGATGGCTGTTTATCCAGTAACTTCACCTAAAAATTTAAATTTTATTTTTGGATTCCTCATTAATTTTGCATCAGTGCATCGAACTATAATAACAATGGAGCATATCACTCTGAGTTCAAAAATAAACCAGTCATGGGGCAAAAAAATAAACTTTAGATCAGCAGCACAGCAGAGCAAGAACTTCGTAGAGATACGAGTACGATAGTACGGGTTAGAAGGCTCAGCATTACACTTGGGCTCCAGATATTTCTAATCGACAACAGATTGAACCACATAAAGCATATTAACATGTCATTCATTGTTCTCACATATCTCATTTGCACTTTTGTTGCATATGCTGATGGTATATATTACAGGGTTACATCTGGCGAAGTGTTTGGTCCTTTCCCTGATGAGCAGGTCATTGGTTGGTATAAGCAAGGCTATTTCGGTAATCAACTTCTCGTTTCGACAAGTGGTCAGAGTCACGATTTTGTGCCTATAGACTCTTTTCTAAGGTCTTATAGTGCGAGAGTATTGCAACCGGGCTATCAAGGTCGCTCGTATCCCGACCTTTATGAATACACAAGACACCGAGCAAGTTTTACTACAGGAAAGATTTCTTCTTTGACTTCCATGGCTACCAAAGCGAAGAATATAATGAAAAGTCAGGGCAAAAATGCTTTAACCAAGTTGTCAAATAGAATCCAGTCAGTCAGGACAGCACGATCGATCTTACATGCGACTCGAGCGCTTAGTAGTCCCTCTCAGTTTCCCTCCGCAACGCAGATCTTGGGCAGCAAGATAGAGGAGTACAAGATTGATCAAAAGGATGCGGGGACTATTGAGGATAAATGGGAAGATGATTGGGAAGGCGACCAAGATAGTGATGATAATAGTGATGGTGGCGGCGGTGGTGCTAGTGATGGTGATGGTGATGTTGAAGCTAAAGCCGTGCCATTTGCTGCGAGGCCACAAGTGCCAATACCACAAAGTCCCCAATATAGCGCTGACGGAGGACGTAATGCCATGCATATCCAGCATCAAGACAGAGCAGGAGAACGGGTTAGAACTGTGGACGTGCACTATGCCGCTGGTAAAGTTGAGCAGCGAGTCATATCGGCCAAGGCAATGGAGGAGGGTTCTTTACCTGCGCAACCGAGGAAGATCTATCAGCAACTATCCACAGGTTCTCCTTCCACTCATAAAGGCCTGCAGCAAGATAAGAGTAAGGAAAGGTGCAAGATGACCGGAGTACTGGTTTGTCTGAGGAGGAAACAGCATTTCTGAAGGCTAATAACATCGCTGTGCCTACAGATGGGTGCCTAACAAGGACCATGAGTGACCGTGTGCTATCGAATAAGGTCTCAAGAGAATACCCTGACGCTCAGAGGTTTTCAAGGGGCAAAATAGACGCAACGGATGAAGGTTGGGACGGGGAAGATTGCACAGCAGGTTTCATCCGTCCCACAGTGAACTTTCTCGCAGAAGTATTGTGTTTCATTCTTAAGCTTGGGGCAGCGGGACTTCGGAAGCTGTCGGTGCCTGCTCTGCTGAGCCGGCGGAGTTCTGTAGACACGCTATGGGACGAAGTGGAGTCTGGCACTCCTCAAGACATATTTCCAGGATGAAAGTGGGGATTCTTGGCACCCATCCACATCTCAACAGACCAGCAGACGTAGTGAACATATGCGCAAGATCAGGGGAAGTGCCCGTAATGATGGTAATGATAGTGTCGACAGTGATTGCGTTGCCCGTAGCGTTGATGGTAGTAGTAGTGGAAGTGGTGGAAGTGGTGGTATAGAGCAACAGAGTGAATATACTGTGAAGAAATCAAGCAGACGGAAAGGTGTTGCTGGCGTTTGGCAGTTCCATACCCGCAGGTTCAGCAGTGAGATCGTAGAGGTGCTTTGCACTGCTTGTGGGAGTATTGCTCCCCCTGCCGTGCGGCTCACCGGCTCCTACTTTCTCACAATGCTCACCCAAGAACAGCCGGATAGATTGCTACCCTTGATGATGATAGGGATACTGGGAATGAATCTACTGAGGCAAGTGCTACAGCTAGCAATGGTACCGGCGCTACTGGCAGCAGTAGAAGAATTTCGTTTAGTGTATGACACCACAGTACGTGATCGGCCATTTATTATTGATTTGGCAGCTTCACCAACAACTACACCGGAAACTTATTCAGTGACTCATGATAGTAGCACGATCATGGACAGTGGAAGTAGCAGCGCTGTTGACAGTGTTCATGCCACCGAACCTGGTAGCTCAATTCGCCGGGTCGAAGCGACTGAATTACCAAGCATTCAGCAGCAGCAGCTTCGAGAAGGTGCAATCTTCACCAGCCAAGCTGACCGCGGGCAGAAAGCTCCTGCGGCATCCAATCAAGAGCAACAGCAGCAACAGCAGCAGCTGTCGCAGGAGGCTATCGATTTAGCGCACCAGTTGAAACAAGTTGGAGCAGTAAACGTAATCAGCGAATCAGGTACAATCGCTGATTTCGGCACAATGGTCCCAACACCAGCCACCAGTGCCACTGTTGTTGCGAATATTAAGCCTGCTTCTAGTAATGACCAGAGCAGTGGCGGCAGCAGCATCGGCAGTCATGCGAAGTCTTCGGCCACCCCACTGTCGGAGCAGATTACCCCACCGAGCGGACTACCTGACCACCACCCTTCCCTTATGATGTCACTCCCTCCCACATATGGAGGTACCTCACATGGGAGTACTACACTCAAGCAATCACTAAGACAAACATCAGGACATGCCACCGAGCTGATGTTTGCTATCCACAGGTCAGTAGCATTTGTCAAGGAAACAGTCGCAGTGATATTGGAGTGGCTCCAAAATGTATTGAATCTATGCTGGAAGGACTGGGTCGGCACGGTTAAGTCGGGGAGTGTTGCTGTGATGGATGTCATGCGGGCACACCCCCGTGCCTCAGTCTGCACAGCCTTATTCAGCTCGCTACTTCTGATAAACTGTGTGCTGATACCGCAGTTGAACATGGTGATCTGTCGATCACGTATGGTGAGGCCAAGTGTGCGCCGGCGTCGCTTGCAAAGCTCGCAGACATTCTTCGAAGATGAAGATATAGAAAATGAGAAACACAATGAAGATGACGAAAAAAGTGAGATTGTGGCTAGCGATTATAGAAGTGATTATTTACGTAATTCAGTTTCATCATCGTTGACATCGTCACAGTTGTATGTGCGGTACATGGGTTACACCGGGACCGCACTGGGTTGGTTGGTTGCTGGGAGTGTCCTGACGTTAGCCCTTACCCATATCAGTGCTCAGCAAATGATTCCGTGCATCACTAGCCGCATTTCATTGCTACCACTAGTAGTGAGCGTAGTGCTCAGTCTGGTTACACTTTATCGCCACAGCGATAGCGCCATTGCTACTTCACAGTCTGTTGAGACTACCGAATCTGCAAGCGAATCTACTCCATCTACTCCATCTACTCCATCTACTCCATCTACTCCATCTACTCCATCTACTCCATCTACTCCATCTACTCCATCTACTCCAACTGCTCCTTTATCAGCCTTGCTCTCGCTTTCAGCTTCAGCCTCAGCAGCACGTTGTGCCGATGTGAGTGGGGTTTCTATTGACGGTCAAGGTGCATTTGTGCACTCCTCCAGGCATCAGCAGTCTCAAACGCCAAGGCCGCGAGATCTTCTGGTACCCACTGACTCAATGCCGGGAACATTCGAATATTCGTACTTGATCAGGTGAGTAAGTTATCTGCCACAACTAAGTATACGAAAAGAATTACTGTTTGCTTACTACCCATAGTAGTTTCACTTTAGATGCTGTTCTGCACTGTGCTGTACTTACCTTGCTAATTCGTTATATCTACTGCTCTTCATTGCTCTTCATTGCTCTTCATCGATCTTCACTGCTCGTCACTGCTTGGTATGATATCACAACACGTCGAACCACAATGCACCACAATGCACAACAATGCATCACATTGCATCACATTGCATCACATTGCATCACATTGCATCACATTGCATCACATTGCATCACATTGCATCACATTGCATCTCATTGCATCACATTGCATCACATTGCATCACATTGCATCACATTGCATCACATTGCATCACATTGCATCACATTGCATCACATTGCATCACATTGCATCACATTGCACCACATTGCATCACATTGCATCACATTGCATCACATTGCATCACAACATATTTGCCCCGGTGAGGCAGCTGCTGCCGAGTGGCGTATCTGAGCAAGCTGTTGACCGACCCGATCTTGCGGCGTGACTGCGCTCGATGGCAGCTGCTTGAGTACGTACGCTTTCTCCTGAGGTTTGAGCTCTCCCGGGCACGCAGCATGAGAAGGCAGCAGCAACAGCAACTACAGCAACTACAGCAGCAACAGCAACTACAGCAGCAACATCATTTGGGTAAGGATCACAGACAGTTGAGCAGTAGATCCGACGTGCAGGCTGCCCTGCACTTCCAATCACTGTCGCGCTTGGGATCGACCGCTTTTCTAGCGATATCTTCAATTTACTCATGGGCAGTGCTACTCGCGAGTATGTATCATGGTGATAGTATCCAGTCACACAATCAACGCCACCACCAGTCTTCTGCTTACCCTGAGTCCCAAGTGGCATCCAGTACCACTCTACTGCTTACCCTGAATCGCCTTTGCGGGTTGCATTCAGTAGGGTTGAACTGGCAGAACTGGGCTACCACTGACGTCGCAACAGAGTTCATGAAGCTCCTTCGCAGTAGTAGTAGTAGTAGTAGTAGTAGTAGTGCTAGAAGTAGCCAACTTACCGTGCCAACATTTGCATTGCCAGCTTTAAATTGGCATGAGTGGCGTAAGTTGTGGCCACCATTCAGAAATCCCGGCTCTCCTTCGGTGGTAGTCGCGGCAGGAATATCGGCGCTTGTCAGTGCGGTTTCTAGCGTTGCGTGCTTAATACAGCTCATTTCGATGAGAATTTTGCGCGCTGTGTTATGTGCCCCCACAGACATGCTCCAAGACCTCGCAGGTTATGCAGGTCTATCCACTGCTACGGAGAGGGCAGAGAAGGCAGTTCCAATGCTCACTATAGCAACAAAGAACTCTATTGTGCTTCTCGCGCTGCTCACAGTAGTGCCCATGACCATTTGGCTCCAGATCACACACGCACTACAGGAGCTGGCACATGTGGGGTCTTGTATAGCACAAGAGGAAGGCATGCGCAACCGATTAGACGCTGCAGATAGAACTGGTGCATTGAGGCGCTCTCTGTACGATCCAGCGAGTAACCGGAGTTCTCGCAGCTTCAACAGCGGTAAAAGTAGCTCTAGTAGGCAAAGTGGCGCTGGTATATATGTAGATACTATATTCAAGATAGCGTCGGCAGCTTTATCTGGCGACGACAGTGTTATTCCGCACAGTCGTCAGCAAGATCAAAGCCAGAGCGTTCCAGTGCCTGAAGAGCGTGCCAACAGCTTTATTTCTAAAAGGAATGACTTTCCCATCCAGTCCAGCCCGCAAGCGGAGTCATTTGTGGGAACCAAGGACCTAGACCCAGCAGCTTTCGGAGTGCACCTGGTGTCAGTCACTGCAACATCTCCTGCCCGAACTACCATTCTGAAGGTTAATAAGCCAGTCAAGTTGGAATGCTCTGTGGTACAGCAGTAATTGTTACCCGTTCTTGCCATTTCCTCGTATACCAAACAATAAATTTCCATCAAACTCCACCATCATGTGCATTTTATCTATTATAATAAAGGATAGCATACTTATTCTATTTAATGGTTATTCATACTAATCATGTCTTGCGATTTCACCTGTGATGGTTTATGCCAGGATGTGACGGTGACCTTTCCAGCAGGGCGTGTCACTGTGATACTGGCCCCTCCGGAATCAAGTCTTGCCGGTATAAATGCTGCCAACACATTGTTGCGACTGCTATATGACGAAATCATAAGAATTCCCTTGCGCAGCAGTGTCAGCGGTGGTGATAGTAAGAGCAGTCCAGCAGAATATCGCGATGGAGTAGCTGTTGCTAAGGAAAGTTTCAGAGATAACTTAGCAGGTGCATGCTGGCAGTCCGGCCGAATCCTCCTGCAGAGAAAGAGCAAAGCGTTGTGGAGTAGGGATGCCTTGGAGAGAAGCATCTTATTCCTGCGTGATAAAGAGCCACAACTTAGCCTACAAGCAGGTAAGTGCCAAAAGCATATTGGAGTTGATGGATAGAAGTATTGATATTAGGGATTTTTGTGATGCTGAAGAATGCCATAACTATTGACATGAAATGTCGACCCTATCGACTCTATATTCACTGCGAAATTGCCCCTTTATAGGTGCTGTTGCAGGCTGTTTGCCCGGTACCACTGGGACCCAACTGGAGTTATGCCGCCGGGCGCAACAAGCATGTGGGGCTGATGCTCTGATTGCTTCGTTACCAGATGGACCGGCCACGGTACTCAGCCAGGGTAGCAATGGAAGAAGCTGCAATGGTAGTTCAGCTGACAGCTATGAAAGTAGTGACCAATTCTCATCCGATTTATTATCGTTTATTCAGTCACATAGTGGATCTGTCGGCTCGCAAGGTCAAGCTCGAGCAGATACTGACTCAAGTAGCCACTCGCAGTTTCGCTGCCCTCCCTTAGGCAGGGCGCAATTAACCAAAGGTGGGAAACTTGATTGCCTGATTACATCTTTTGTCATCATTGGTCTTGATTAATTTATTTCGGACTGTGTTCTTTATTTTGCTTGCTTACTTCATAACTTGATTTTAAATTGAATCGTACGTGACAATTTTGTGTACTTGCCATTTGATTCAGGCGAGTGGCGTACGCTCCACCTAGCCCGAGCACTCACACAGCTCTCCTTGGCTAACAATATCAGTATTGGTACAAGTTCTAGAATAACAGATTGTGATATCATCCCCAAGAAGTCTATTGTTCTGCTGTCGATGCCTGGTGATAGTAGCAGTGGGGGTGGCGATGTCATGTCAGAGACGCACCAGCAACGCTTTTTTGAGTTCCTTCGCAGGGAAACTGGGCCTGATCAAGTGGTGGTGGTGACGGCATCTCAATGGTCCCCGTCTATGCAAGGTCACCGTGTGCTGTGTTTGAGTATGGACGGAAGTTTGGAGGAGCGGCAAGCAGAGCAGCAGCATCAACAGGAGTTACAACAGCATCAACAGTACTAACAGCACCAACAGCACCAACAGCACCAACAGCACCAACAGCACCAACAGCACCAACAGCACCAACAGCATCAAGAATCACTAACAGCATCAACTATAGCAGCACCAATAACAGTAGCATCAACAACAGCAGCACCAACAGCAGCTCCAACAACAGCAGCACCACCAACAACAGTACTGTTTCTAGCACCAGCAATGCCCGAGTCATATTGTAGATCAGTCTGCGATAAGAGAGTGAGGTAGGGGATTCCAGAGGGATTGGATACAGAAAAAACAAGGCAAGAACGGTTTGATAGAAATACTAAGCAACAACAAAGCAGCAGTTAAAGCATAAAGTTCGGTAAATTTATATTGTTTTCATCATACTCTTCCCTTATCAATTTAAGGAAATTTGTTATTATTTTGTACCATCAATATTGAGTTTATGGGGCACCAGATATAAGTAGCTGTACTGAGATCAATCTACAAGTAGGGAATAATACTCCCGCCGAAATAATGAGCCACAGAAAAAGTCTCGTTTTAAGCTACGTGCTTAACAAAATGCTCAGATTGATTCATACAACTTTTACACGCAAATCATAAATACTATGATATATCTCTTCCACAACACAAACCGTCGAAAATCATGGCACCTTAGTCAAAGTGTGTACAAGTCTCATTCTACTATCATCATCGCCACCATTGCAACCACCGCAACTGCCACTGCAGTCGATCACCAGTAAATGCGCGAACCACCATGGTCTGATCACACTACATACAACTCGAGCAGATGATGTATGATGTGTGTTATTGCTGTCGTATGAACTTATTCGGCTCTCCTATATAATCAAGAAAGATAACACCCCCATGTGGCACGTCATATTGTCTCTCCTTTCATCTTCCCCCCCCCCCCTCGCGACTTTTACTGCGTAGCCTGAAGTACTGTTGTACCCACGACAGGCGATGCAGGAAATAGAAAGTCTTCAGCAAGAAGGCACTTCTAATATTTACTCATGATCTTCACGGCTGGTTAAGGAGACGCAATCCACTCTGGGATGTAACCTGGCACAGTTCAGCACGGAACGAAACAGCACGGTTCAGCACAGCACAGTACCAGTTCTTGCTGTTGCTCTCGTCACTCCAATTCTCCCGGACAAAGAGAAACTCGCAATGACAACAAACATGGCGCCCTCAGCCTGCCATCTCCCCACTTCTCACAAGAGGCTATGATAATGGAATTGCGATACACCCGAAGTAAGTCTCGCCTCCCCCCCCCCCCCAGCCCCATCCCTCGCACACACGCTGAATCACACTCAGCAATAGAAGTCACGCAAGATTCATGTGCTAGACTTGTACCTTATTCCTAGGCATCGCGAGATCTTTTCGTAGGAATGGGTTGAGCGTCGGTGGCATCCATGTGTGAGCAGTCTCTACCTCCCACTGCACTCACATCCACTACTGACAGTTTGTCCAAGTTGCCATTAGCTCCCCAGCTGGGCGGTGCATCACTCTCATGCTCCGCGAGCTGCCCAAGGCTCCGCCCTCGCTTCTCCCCAGCTATCTTGCTATCAGACTCAGCTGTGTGTACAACTACAGCCTTCGTTCCAGTCGTTCCAGCGCTACCATGGACAGCAGCAGTACTATTAAGACCATTCACGGAAGTGGTAGCAGCAGCAGTAGTAGAAGATCCCACAATTCCTTGCACAGCATTATTCTGCTGTGCCTGATCGCACATTACGCGGATCATTTCCACCTGCTGTTGCAGTTGTAGCTGCACAGAAGTTGGGTAGACAGAACATTGCTGCTGCTGGTTTGCGGCCGCAGCGCTTAAAGCGGCTGCTGCCGCGGCTGCTGCTGCGGCTGCTGATGCAGCAGAGTTACGCTCTGGAATGTAGTAATTGACTGCGATGTACAGGACAACACACCGCACCGCACCACACATGTTTAAATACCATAGAGTCACGAAAAACGAAAACAAGATAGCAAAATGAATAACTTTGCATTCTCAATTCAAGTACCACATGTACAACACCATATGGAACATGCAAGGGAGGGAAGGAGAGAAAGTACGAAAGAACTTCGATGCAATAGTAGATTAACGTTTATTACATCCACACCCATCCACCAAAGACTCCGACAGACTCACTGACCTTGAGGAACGCTGCTACTACTTGGATGTATACGGAAGCCGTACAGCCGGGGAGTGTAGTGCGACGTAGGGGGATTGGGCACCAAATCATTGAATGTCATGAGAAACACGTGTGGAAATGTGGTGCCGAAAAATGCCCCATCGATGTCTGCAGTGCGGTAATTAAGTTTCGTCAGGCCAATAATAGCAGCAACAAACAGATTTTGAGCATAAATTTCACAGTGAGAGAAAGAGCGAGGGTTGGATGTACATTTTGCACAAATAAGGTGTTTAACCCTACATTAGCATAGGTGTAAATAAACAAGCTGGAAAAGGAAGGTTAATGGTAGGTTGTTCGATCTTCTGCTTCAAAGTGCTACAAAGGGCAATATCAGGTTTTGTAAAAAAAGACAGTATCATATGTGGCAAAGTTTGATGCAGTATGATAGTATAGATAGCAACAAACAAAGTACAGGTAACAAAAAGCAAAGCTAAAGCATGAAGCTTTTGCTTTTCCAAGTTTCAACTATTCTGCTCGAAGTCTGACTCACGGCGTTGTGATGGGTGGCAATTGTACAGATCTCTACACTTCGGACAAAACAACGAGTAGTTTCCTAGGCCGTGGCTCATCCGCACGCCCCACCTGTAAGGCAAGTCAAGTCAAGTCAAGGCAAGTGAAGCCAAGGCAAGGCAAGTCAAGACAAGACGACGATGACGACGACGACGACGACAACCACAACAATAAAAGAAGAATAAGAAGTATGAGCACTGATGACAACATTAAGCACGTCACTGCAAGAAATTGATGGTTCTAGGTCTACTAGATTGCACGGGGGGAAGGGGGATGTACAGTCTTACTGGCAATACAGCTTGTCCGTTACAATAGGCACGCGGGCATTCTCCAAACTCGCGCAGCAGAAACTTCTTCCTCTATATTTACAAGTGGTCATATCGAACAATTGAAGACGCAGCACATTGCGGAGTGATTGACATAGGGTGGCACACTCCGTTAGCACAATAATATGACAGCGAATCGAAAGCTAACAGACACAACTAAGGTATTATCCGTGTGGCTAGATAAATGTGGTGAAGGAACCCACGGCAAATAAAGATAGATGAATGTGCCTCAGGTTCAACTGATGTGCATGGCATAAAGGAAATACAATTCACAACAGCATGTTGGTAGGCACTCGTGCTATGCAAGCCAGATAAGCTATCCAAACAGCACAGCAAGATTCTTTACCATGGCGTTCAGTCCATTGGTGGAAGTTATATATCGGGCATGGATAAGTCCGTAAAGAAATGCTGCCGACTTGGACAAGTCTTCAGTTTCTGCTTCATCGGGATCTAATAAGAGTAATGCAATTGACCATCGGTGATGATGTCATGGTTGTATTGTTTCGACGAACAGGGGTATAGTAGGTCTCTTGATAAACCACAAATAAATCTATGCAAGATATCACACGCTTTAAAATATAGATGTTATGTGCATTTTATAATACAACTAGACCGCTCACCCAAATGGTCTAGCATAGTATTCATAACTTTGGTAAAGTCCTTCGCTATGTGCTGCTTCAAGCCAAAAAGATTGAAGGAATCCTCCATGAAAGGTTTCTCAACTTCGCAGAACACATGGTTGCCATTCAAACCACAAAACCAGCTCACCCATCCCTCATCGGCAAGTGAAGATGTTCCGCTCGATTCTTGCTGAGACAATGTGCTCATAACTTATCTCTGACAGCACAGGGTATTACTTTAATTAAGTACTCTTGCCGAAAATACCAGATTACTTGGGACAGCAACAAAAGAATGGAGAGGGAAGTCTTATTTGAATCGTTTTTGATCAGTCCAGTGACGGAAGCTCTTTGCCGTAATTTACCAACCACAAATCAAAGACAGTGCGCCCAATCCGACAGACAACTATAAATGTAGGTGCTTGATAGGCTGCAGTCCCGAAACTGTACTGCCCCGGCGTTGTACGAGTACAACTTCGTGAGTTACAATTTACGTGCAATCTTACGTGATAGGTAAATATACTGCATCGTCATTAAGTTCTGAGTAAAATTCTTACTTCTCGGAACGAGTGGGGAATTCCAGCAGGTCGCAAAAGAAGGTTTTTATTGGGATAAATAATGTTATTAAACAACCAAAACGCAACTGTTCACCTTGCACGTGTGAACATTTTGCTCGAACTTAGGAAGTTCGTAGGCCATGGTCATAATATTAATTAACCTCCGGTCAAATGCATTATTTTAGCCTTTGTTGTTAGCCTTTTGTTGTTCAAGGCGACAAAAATATCTTTAATCTCTTTGAACAATATAAAGGTACCCGGGAACAGGCTGTCCAAAGTCTAGTCTAGGAGAAAACTCCCGTGATCTTCGCGTAGATTACAGAAAGTCCGGCCGAGGGGTAAGTTTAATGGCCGCGGGCCCCGGATATGTGGTTACCGGCGGGTGAAAATCCAACAAAGAGGTGCGAGGGTTAAGGACAGAACAGGACAAAAACTATGTCAATTGGCGGTTTAAAATGACTCCAGAGGTAATATTCTCACAATCAGCCATGATTGGCGAGAAAAAGTCATCGCCCTCATCATCATACCACCACCACCACCACCACCACCACCATCATCATCATTATCACCACCACCATCATCATCATCATTATCACCACCACCACCATCATCACCCTCACCATTATCATCATCATCACCATCATCATCACCACCATCATCATCACCACCATCATCACCCTCATCATCATCATCACCCTCATCAGCAGCATATCTTACTGTAAGATGCGGAAAGAGGGTCCCATTCCACGCACAGACTCATCCAGATAGGTCCTGCTATAGCCGAAGCGTCCAGAATGAAGCAGCCGCAGCCCGCGCCCACTGGCGGCAAGTGGAGTAGATTCAGCACCCTCACTACCACTAATAGTACTACTGCCAGCAGTGGCAGCGGAAGTGGCAGGGGTAGCAGTCTGTTCCACAGGCGGGGGTAGTGCCTCGACTGTGAAGGCAAACAGCCCCTGTGGTCGCAGCAACTGCCCCACCTAAGCACAAATCAGACAAGAAGACCAAGATCAATAGTGCAGACAACTGACTAACATGATGGCAACGCACACAATCCAACATGTGGTATGAGCGAATTGGCCGGGAAAGAAGCGAGAAAAAGACGCAAAAAGAACGAAAAGATGGGATACAAAGCACTCAGCTTGCCGCTAGCGGGATATGCACATCTGTCCCCCCCCTTTACTTCCCCTTTACCGTCTACCTTTATTTACCTGTTGGAATATCTGGTGTAGCTCCCCTACATACGGAAACACATCCGCAGCCACAACCACATCAAACTTGCCTCCCTCCTCAGCAGGCCCGACACTTGCCGCTTCTCGTTTCCTCACCCTCTCCCTCTCCACCACCTCCTCATCCTCTCCTCCTTTCTCTTCACCCCGTTGGGAGGCAGCGTTGGACAAAGGTTGGGCTCCGACCGAGGCTGCGACTTGCGAGTCAAGGAAATCCTGCAGCGAGGTGTGGTGCAGCTGTCGGTAGAGCCCCTTCTTGCGAGCTACGGCCAGCATCTGTGCAGACATGTCCACCCCTGTCAAACTGGCGGCGTAGTCCTTGAGCCACGCGCCGGCTTGCCCTGTGCCACACCCAAGGTCTAGCACGTCGAGCGTGTGGTTCATGAATGATGTGTACGTGGTGCAACTACTTCCAACACCTGTGGTAGTTTCAGGGGAACTGTCAGTACCAGTGCTAGTGCTAGTGGGAGTGCTAGTGGGAGTGCTAGTGCTAGTGGAAGAGGTTGGGGTTGACCGTGATGATGATGACGATATGGCAGCAGCTGCGGCCAATTCCGCTGCCACAGCTTCTGCCGAGGCCACTGCAGCCATCTCTGAATTATCCACCCTGTCAGTACCAGTGCTAAAACCCTTCTCTACCCCAGTCATAGCCGCATCGGCAGCGTCGACGAAGTCTGTATCAGTATCACTTTCACAGCCGTGTGGGTTGGAACCTCTAGCAGGGGGCAGGGATTCTTTCATGTCTATGCCACCTTCCCCCACCCCTACACCCGCCCCAGCTCCATGCTCATTTCGCCCATTCTCATCTGCTCGTTGTTTTTGAAGCGCTCGAATTTTGGCAGTGTCGATTATAAAAGTGCCATCGCCAGCACGGGTTGAATATCGCTGCTTGTAGATAGTGGCGAGCTCCTGCCGAATCACTCGGGGAGCAGCATAAAGCAGTTTCTTCACGTGTGAATCGTACATCGGTGCGTAGCCATCGAACAAGCCAGTGATATAAGACTGCTCTACTGTGGTGGCCTGCTGGGCAGCTTCCTCATCTAGCGCACACAGCATGTGGCGCGCGGCAGATAAACTTCCATCCAGAGCCAGGGCTCGATCGAGACTAACTTTCGCTCCCTCATAGTCTCGGATTTTAACTTGGGCTTGAGCCTTGTTGAACCAAGCTGTTACATCCCCTTCGTTAATGTTGAGGACGCGATTGTATATTTCGACAGCCTCCTTGGCATCAGTCTTCTTAAGAAGCAGGTTGGCGAGTCTAGTGAGAATGGCCGTGTCCCTCGGGTCCACGTGGTCCAGGTAGTAATGGTAGCACTTGCTGGCCAGCTCCTCCGCACCGGGCCAATCTTTGCCTGCGAAGTCTTCGTAGAAAAAGGCGAGCTTCAGATAGGTCAAGGCATCTATATTGGTATGAGGAAGGGGAATATGTATGAAGCCGTCATGCAGTCAGGGATGAGGGTGGAGGTGGGGTGGGGGTGGGGGGGGGCGGCATCACAGATACGATAACCCCAAAAGAGATAACTTACACGGCGAAATATAGTAGATTACTCAGATATTAAACATAAGTAGCGAAAAAAATATTTAGAACTGCTGATCTAAAAATACATAGAATCAGTGCCACGCGGGAAAGCGTATTTGGCTGTAATAATATAATAACCAAAAATAAATAGCTGTATAATCGTAAATAACCCACCTTTATCGTCCAGTTGAACGGCCTGTTGGTACGAAGCAAAGGCTAGCTGCATGTCTCCTACTGCGTGGTAGGCTGATCCAAGGTTGCGAAATGCAGGCGCTGACTGCGGCTGGAGGGTAAGAGCCGCCGTGTAGTGCGGAATAGCGCCGCGTGGGTCACCCATGTCGTGCTGCAGCCTCCCCAGCAGATCATTCAGGGTGAACGCAACACTCTTGCTGCAGCTATCGCTAAATTTACTGCCGCTGTTACCAGTTTTGTCTACCCTACTATTGGCATCATCAGTTATGCGCGGACTGTTTCCACTGTTCGACTTAATATGATCCAGCTGTGCTTTTGTATTGGAAGAATCAACTGCTCCTGCGGTGGCAACTGGGTTAGAGATAGCTGAACGCATTGTCAATAAGCGTTGCATGCAGTGTGCACGCAGGCGTTTTGAATCGATTTCATAGATGTCTTTCTGAAGGATGAACTTCTCTATTGAGAAAGAAGGAGATATCTTGTTCGTCAAGTCGGCCACGGCTTCCACACTGCTACCGCAGTCTGTAGGGGGCTTAATATCCTTGTCACCATCATTAATGGAACCACCCTTGAACATACCCATTGCATCCAATATGGAAGAAAGCTGTGCTGGGGCTGCAAGTTTTAATCGACTAACTCTTCCTCCGCAATCACAATACCACTGCAGTGCAGCTTCTATCATACTAAATACACTATCTTCCTTAATGTCGTTAGAGAACTTTGCAATAGAAAGAACCGTAGGAAGATTCGCTCGTGGAACTGGCCCATCCGTTTCTTGCAATATATTGCATTCCATAAGACGTTCGTCGGAGTATTGTTGACCTTCGGTGACTTGGCGTAATGAAAGCGATAATATGCAACCATCGTTCACG
>CAXIWF010000508.1:0-13842 GCA_964036045.1 Eutreptiella sp. 'Long Island Sound 2002' | reverse complement strand
GGTATATTCCTTTGCCTACCATCTGCACGTTTTTGGCCGGAGGCGCGCTTTTGTGGCCAACAGTGTTGCACGGGAGGTTTTGAAAACGCGTAGAGCGCGCACAACGCGCACATCACACACAGACCAAGTAACACGCACAGAACGCCGAGCACGCCAAACACGTGCCTCCAAAGGCACGTGCAGAATTGAAATACGCGAACGCGCAGCACGCGCACAACGCGCAGCACGTCGCTTTGCACATGGGTGCACATCAAGGAGGGGCCGCGTATTCACAGCTGGGTATCCAGCCTACGCGGTTGTCCCCCAGGGTCCGCACTGGTCCCATGGGTAGGGATAGCAGAGGCTCTGCCTCCATGGCCGTCTCGTTCCAGACCCCCACTCCACCACACTACTCCTCATCTTCCTCATCCTCCTCATCCTCCTCATCCTCCTCATCCTCCTCATCCTCCCTGTCCTCTTCATCCTCCCAGTCCTCTTCATCCTCCCCGTCCTCTTCGTCCTCCGCATAGTCATCCTCCCACACCTCCTCGTCCTCCTCGTCCACCTCCATGTCCTGTGCGCCTTCCACACCTCCATAGCCATGAGCCGGCGCAAAGCACAACATGTGGAACGCCCTTCCACAACCGGTACATTCATAACCGATTCTTCCCCTCTTGCAAAAGTGGCACACACGCCGCTGTTGTGTCGCCACCGGCACGTGCACCTCTTGTCCCAAGGGGTGGGCAAAGTACCGCCGCCGCAACACTTGCGATTGCCACTCCCACATACTAGTGGTCTCCTTGCAAAGTCCCAATTACCGGCAAGTTGCGAACGCATTCACAACCGCGTACCGGAGCACTAACGCACGCACCGCATGGGCCCATGTCATCTGGCGGCGAACCTACCTCATCTACAGGGCCATCTGGTTCACACCATCGACACCGCGCAGCAGTGAGCGGTACGCCGCCACCACGGGGTGCACTTCGCGACAGCTCCGCCGGTGGGGTGGTCCCTTTTCCGGCAAACCACACATTTCGTTAGCATTGGCACAACGCGGGGGGGTTTGTGCCCGACCTTCGGATTCTTGTACACGCACAAACTGTACTTCAGATCCGCAGCAGTGCACACCGCCGTCTGCGCCTCCTGCACCTGCTTCCTGGCCCATGTCACGCCCTACGTAGACCTCTTCGTCATCATGAGGAATGCCCGCTTGTTGGCAGCCAATTCCTTTGCGAGGCCGTGGGACCCGAAAAAGGAGTCGGGACATAGCACCGTCCCCTCGGGTAGCAATGATGCCCACAACTTCATGATGTTTTTGGCATCAAATATTCCGGCTGCGGTGCCGTAGCGGCGTAGCGTGCCCCTTGCACCGGTGTACAAGTACATGTGCACCACATACCCCCACGGTGCATTCGCGAGGCAGTGCAACTTTATCCCGTTTGGGTGCGGTTTCCGGGCCATGAACATTTTCAAGGGGCCCGCTAGCAGCCCCTTCTGGGGTACCACTGACTCATTGCCGCAGGCCCTAGCCCCCATGCACCACGCCCCTGCCCATTGGCCATTGCAGTCTTCTAGTAGCGAGTCCACATCGGTACGTGGCAACCGTTGCATCAAGTAATATTGGCAACGGGCCAGCATGTTGGCCATATAGGGATTGCACAATAGTCCCCTGCAGTCCCAAACCCCGTCCACTTGCATGGGTCGCACCATGCCCAATAGAATTAGAAATGCATTTTACCTAGGTAGTAAAGGTACCAAGTCTGGCCTTCCGTGATCCCGTAGGGCTTGGCATTGTAGATTCTCTATGGGGGCCATGATATGGTCCCACACCTCGTCCTCACTATATCTGATGAGCCAGGACTCCCCTGGCCGGATACCGTACTGGATATCCGCCGCACAGTCCTCCCGTGGGAGCCTATGGTCGTACAGCGGTGGCTGAAATTTTGGTGGCATCACAAAAAAAGATTGTTGAGGAATGAGACTCTGTAGAACACGCAACACACCAGTAGCAGTTCCAGAGGCAACAGCAGAGGCGTCATGGGCGGAACGCACAGAACGCGCAACACACGCAGAACGCGTAACACGACTTCCAGAGGCAGCAGCAGAAGTGGACACGCAGAGCGTGTACAACACGAAACACACAAAGGGCACAATGCGGGAACATGGGCTGGGCAAAGGGCCATGGGGATGGGTCAATGGGGGCGGCAGCACGAACAATTCTATTGTTGCTTTCGTGAAACGCTGTCCGTGCACCCTGCATGGCCCACGCAAGGCAGCGGTCGCAGCCGCCACCATTCATCCGAACGTCGAAAAAGTATTCGAAACGCCATAAATAAAGTCGACAAAAAAAACCGTGTTCAACGGTGCCCCAATGGAAGCGCCGCCTACCGATGCCACCACTGTGGGGTTGGCTATGAGTGTGCTTGCTGGCCCGGCAATGGCCTTAAAAAGAGGAGGGGTTGGGAGGTTTGTCTGCCGCGTACCTCATCGGGGTCGGGCCACTCATCCCCATGTGCATCCCCTATCCATCCCCATTCAAAAAACTGTCTGTTTGAGAATATGCTGCCTGGGCTGCTCGAACTTAGGTCGGACCAATTTACTAAATCTGCACTATCTTGTCCTTCTCCATCTCCTCTCCCGCCACTGCAGCTTCCTCCGGGGGCTGCTGTCCCATCTCCGCATCGCTCTTCGCCGCCCCAGCGCTCTCTTTCTCGGCTACCTTCGGGTCCTGCGGTGGATCCCCGGGCGAGGTTGACTCCTCCTCCGGCTCCGCTTTGATGTGGTGCTACAGAACACGAAAAACGCGTGACACATCCAACCCACCTCCACAAGCAAGCCGAGAGGCAGCAAACCGAACACGTGTGGAACGCGCAGAACACGGAGAACACGGGGCTTACATCCAGAGGCACACCCGGAGGCTACGTGCAAATCCCCTGAAGCGCATAGTACTAATGTGCAACGCGCACCTGTGCACCTTCCGTGTGCGGGGGTCCCATGTCCAGCCCAATCTCCGGGCTGCCATGCTGCGCCCCGGGCTGTGACGGTGGTGGTGGTGGTGGTGGCTGCCCCTGAGGTCCCCGCCGTAGCGGTAGCGGTGGTGGGGGTAGTGGCGGTGGTAGCGGCGGCAGCGTCGGGTGCGGCGATGGAGGATACGTGGGCGGCGGCGGGTACGCGGGGGGCTCGTACTTGTACGGGTCGGACCCAGACGGGAAGATCCACGAGCTCGAAGGCATCGTTTCCGGATCCGTCTTCATTGGCTTGTACTCGTACCGCGGCTCATACTCATACCCGGACTGCTACGGCCACACCTCCCAGCTTGTCTGCAGAACATGTACAGCGCACAAAACAGCTAAAATATGCGAAGGCGCATCCAGAGGCAGTAACAGAATCGAACGTGCACACCGCGTAGAACGTGTAGAACGCGCAAAGCAGACAGGAGGCAACTGACCAGTCAAGTGGAAAGACCCATGCCACAACGCCCAGAACAAGAATGCACACCCGCAGCCTCTTTGCATCCTTCGTCCTCACGAGTGTCCATGCGCCCGTGTTGGGCAGGTGGACACCTCTGTCCGCCGTTAGGGTGTAGGCGATGAGGCCAGCCATGCGGACCGTGCGCGACCGTTTCTCCTGTTCAGACCACGCAAAGCGCGTGCAACACGGGAAAGCACCCCCAGAGGCAACGGAGAGGCGCAACATCGGGAACACGTAGCACGCGCAGAATGCGGAAACGTGCGGCACGCAGGACAGGAGGCGTTAGAGAGGCAACACGCAACAAATGCAGTACACCTGCAAAGCGTCAGTGGGCATGTCGACAACGTCCTCCGCACCGAATGCAGTCGATTGGTCCATGCTGCGCCGTGCTTGGTATCCGGCTGAAGGGGGCTCCCCCTTCAATTTCGCCAACGGCAAGCATGCAGCTGCGGGGTCACCAAAGTCCGTAGGCCAGTCCGGGGCCCCCACACAGTTCGTGCACACGGACACCCACTTGATCAACCTGGTTGCAACTTGGTGGGGTGTGCTGCTGCGGTATCGCTCCTCAAACAGTTCTGTGGCAGCGGCCGTGCTTTGTGCATTCTTTGTGCCACATTGGACGACCATCTGGACACTGTACGCCCGCACGTCCGTCACCACAAGCAGCGCGGGGCCCAATTCGCGGCAGGCTTGTGTTTCCTCGGCCAAACACACTTTGTGGTGTTGGCATACTCGTCCCAGTGACACATCGTGTTCCAACTCCAGGGTGCGCTCCATGACCTGCACATCATTGTGGCAGGCGGCCCCGGTTTGGTACTTCTCCCCTCGGGTTACACCCGTGGGCATCTTCCTGTGTGGTTCGCCTTCAACTGCCCAATGCACATGCTTGGGCTTCTCCTCCACTTTCTGCTTGCCCTTGCTCTTCTTCTTGGGTGGACACTTCCCTCGTGCCTTTTGTTTCTTCTTCTTGGACAGTTCCTCCGGCTCTGGCTTCGCCTCTGGCATCGCCTTGAGAGGTGTCCCATTTGGTTGTGCTTGTGCGGCCATGCGGGCTACCTCCAGGTGAGTGCTGCGGGGGGTGCGTTGGGCCAGGGAGGGCTCGTCCTTCTCCTCCTTGATCGCACTCCCAGCATCACTGCCTTCTTCTTCCTCCTCCTCCTCCTCCACCTCGGCTGCCTCCTCTTCTTCATCCGATGACTCATCCTCCTCTCCCGAACTCTCCGTGGCCTCGTCATCTTGAATCCACGTCCACAGCCGGTCGCGGGGAATCTGTAGAACATGCAGAACATGTAAGACACATAGAGGCAACCCCAGAGGCAAAAACGGAGGCAACCGTACGAAACGCGCAAAACGCCCGAAACACGCAAAACGCGTAGCACACAACCAGAGGCAGTTCCAGAGGCAACGAAAAAGGGAACGAATAAAACGCGTGGAGACATAGAACACCTTTTTGTATTTCAAGAAGCCATCCTTCTTGTTCTGAACGTCTTGCACCACGTGTGGCGCGTGTGGCTTGCCCTTCGGGGCCTTCACATGTAAAAGGGTGCAAGGGTAATTGGTGGAGGACAACAGGCAGCGCAAAATAGTGCTCACAAAAAATACCTAACCGCGAACCCTTGAACGTGGTACACCTGATACGTTGTGAGGTTCGTCAACAGAAATTCTTTGTCCTGCCGGTCCTTGGCCCCTTCCTTCTTCCGATTGACCCATCCGGCATGCCACCTTGTTGCGACATAAGGTGGGGAGGAGGACAACGGTGCAAGGCGAGAAGCGAGACGAAAACGAAGACACACACACATAGTCGTGGCTTGTTTAATTTGAAAGACAACGAAGGCGTCGTGTTTCAGTTTCTCCGGGTGTTTCCACTCTCCGGGCTTTCCACCCTTCAGCAACCATTGAGAATGTGTGGCGGGGTACAAGGGTGCAGGCATGGCTCCTGCACCATAAAAGGAAAGCAGCCTAGCAATGGTGTGGCAAAATAATGCTGCAGAGCGCGTAGCACGCGTATAACGGCTCCAGAGGCAGCGTCACAAGCGAAAAATGACAACACGCAAAACACACAACACACGTGGGCAGCGTAGCACCAAGGCAAAGGCATAGGCAGGAGGCAATTGTCATTCGAATACACACGCTTGAGTTCTATTGGGAACCAGTGCAAGTTTGTGGCAGAGAACACGGGTGCAAGCTTGGCACAAAAACACCAAAAAACAAAAAGCAAGTGCTGCATGATAGGTGTGAGGGAATTAGCGCCTGCAGAACACGTAGAACGCGTAGGAAGACTACCCACCTATGATTTTAGCAGCTGTTTTTTCCCAAAATTCAAAATCATGCATTTTCAGAACCGCGATATCAAACTGTACACAGTAGTACTCTTGTTTTTATGTTTTCTCAAATTTTTATTAAAATTATGCTGTCGCTGAAGCTGGAGCCGCAGATAAACTGTCAGCAACTGCCGCGTACGCGAGTTTCAGATTCCCGACCGCCGTGCGCAATAAAAAATTGCCAAAAAGTCCACTTTTTTTCGCAGTTGGAAGCAAAGTAAAGGCATGAGCGTGTTCCCGAGATAAATACCTTGCTGCTGACCTAAAAAAATCCAGATTGGCAGGCACAGATTTGGAGAAATTCACGCTTCTCTACCCAAAAACCACTTTTTTACATGGTTTTAGGGTCTATGGAGGCCATATAGAGGGCCTTACAGGGCTGTAAGAGGTGGTATAGAGGTGATATATGAACAAATGGTCATCACCATTGGTAGAAGCCTACATGACAAGCGATGTTTTGCCTTTATTCTAGGCTATTCATCCCTTTCTCATGCACCATGGGGCCCAATATCCATATGGTTCATAGGTAGGGTTTTGATCACCTATCACCGTCCACACACATGTTTGGGGCTTGGGTTGGTATTGTATGCATTTGAATGATAAGAACTACATAAAATATGATAGTATGTGCATAAGAATGGGATGAAAGATGAACATTTGAGGTGTTTTTGGCCCTATTCTGCACCTTTTGTGGTCCATTTCCATATGGTTCATAGGTAGGCTTTTGCGTGCCCATCACCGTACACACACATGTTTGGGGCTTAGGTTGTTATTGTAAGCGTTTGTATGATAGGTCCTACATATAATATGATAGTATGTGCGTAAGAATGGGATGAACGATGAACATTTGAGGTGTTTTTGGCCCTATTTTGCACCGTTTGTGGTCCAATATCCATATCGTTCATAGGTAGGGTTTTGATCACCTATCACCGTCCACACACATGTTTGGGGCTTGGGTTGGTATTGTATGCATTTGAATGATAATAACTACATAAAATATGATAGTATGTGCATACGAATGGGATGAACAATGTAGTTTTGAGGTGTTTTTGGCCCGTTTTTGCACCTTTTGCGCTCCATATCCATATGGTTCATATGTAGGGTTTTGATCACCTATCACCGTCCACACACATGTTTGGGGCTTGGGTTGGTATTGTATGCATTTGAATGATAAGAACTACATAAAATATGATAGTATGTGCATAAGAATGGGATGAACGATGTAGATTTGAGGTGTTTTTGGCCCGTTTTTGCACCTTTTGCGCTCCATATCCATATGGTTCATAGGTAGGGTTTTGATCACCTATCACCGTCCACACACATGTTTGGGGCATAGGATGGTATTGTAAGCATTTGAATGCTGGGTAAGAAATGAAATATGATACTACGGGCACAAGCATGGGATGAACAATGTAGTTTTGAGGTGTTTTTGGCCCGTTTTTGCACCATTTGTGCTCCATATCCATATGGTTCATAGGTAGGGTTTTGATCACCTATCACCGTCCACACACATGTTTGGGGCTTGGGTTGGTATTGTATGCATTTGAATGATAAGAACTACATAAAATATGATACTATGTGCATAAGAATGGGATGAAAGATGAACATTTGAGGTGTTTTTGGCCCTATTTTGCACCGTTTGTGGTCCATTTCCATATGGGTCATAGGTGGGCTTTTGCGTGCCTATCACCGTACACACACATGTTTGGGGCTTAGGTTGTTATTGTAAGCATTTGTATGATAGGTCCTACATATAATATGATAGTATGTGCATAAGAATGGGATGAACGATGAAGATTTGAGGTGTTTTTGGCCCTATTTTGCACCGTTTGTGATCCAATATCCATATGGTTCATAGGTAGGCTTGGAACTATTTGAGCCATTTGAGAATTTTCTTTCTCCGTGTGTCATCGTTGTACATAAAATATGATACTATGTGCATAAGAATGGGATGAGCGATGAACATTTGAGGTGTTTTTGGCCCTATTTTGCACCGTTTGTGGTCCATTTCCATATGGTTCATACGTAAGCAACGATTGTCTTACTGCCTTCATGCCCTTGTTGCGTGCTTTTTGTGTGTATTATGCCTTCCTAGGTAGGGTGAGCAAAGGGTGAAAAGATAGTGAACTAAGGGTGAACGAATGGTCATGGGAGCATGCATGGCGACAAAATGTGATTTCCCTTTGGAACAACCCACAGGGCTAAGCAATGGCTCCTTCCAAGAAGAAAAAGGTTGTGATTCCAAAGCCTGACATGCCAGCCTTGGTGCCTGCCGATTGTCATATAGGCAAGGGGGACGTGGAAGATGGGGCGGAACAAGGAGAAGGCGGAGTATGGGAAAATTGCGAAAGTTTGGACCCGGAGCTAGAAAGGCTCCTTGCAGGGCATTGTGTTAAGGAAGACCAAAGTGTTGAAGTCGGGACCTTCAATTACATCAAATGTGGCATGTCCACCAATGTGCAAACCGGTGAAAAGCGGGTCTTGTTTTGGTACGGAATGCTGATTATACCGAAAAAAATACCGGAACCAAACAAGAACGACCTATGCATGAGGTTCCCAAATAATTACTTCTATTGGTTCAAACGCGCTGACGTCTTCCCAACCCTTCCTCTTGGATTGTCTGCCTTCTTCAACGATGGGTGTGACGTCCCGAGTGATGAAACATCCGACTACGGCGAGGCACCTTCTGATGAGAGCTCGGAAAATGAAAGTAGTGATGATGAGGACGATGGTGACGATGGGAACAACTCGGAGGATGGCGCAAGTGGCACACCCAAAGCCAAAAAGGAAAAGAACAAGAAAACTAAACCAAAGCCCCCAAAGTTGAGGAATTATACCAAAAAGAGTAGGTCACCCGATGTGTCTGAGGAAGCGTTGGCATCAAGAATAGCCGAAGCAACTGAGCATATGACGCGTATGGAGCTGTTTAAGCAGGCAAGTGCTTACTCAAAACATTATTTGATCAAACTCTGCGAGAACCTGTGTGTTAGCGGTATGAGTTCCAAAACGATACCAGAGATTCTTCGAGCGCTTGAGGACAGAAGTAAGACTGGAGGCTTCACAATCCAAAAGCTGTTTCCACCGCACAAACCGCAAGTGAGCTTCAAACCCATGGACATATCAATGAGCAGCATTCGACAGGCATCTATTGCTGTTCAATGCTTGTTGATGTTGTTGCTTGCGGTGCATTAAATGTTTGTGACTCACACATAGACCATCACCCCACCGCATGGGTGGCACAACCCGTGAATATCGCTGGCTGGGATTTGGGCTGGTGGGACACACTTCATAGGCCAACAGTTCGGTGCTTTGTGTAACTTCGTGCCACTCAGGTTGAGAAGCCCAGAAAGGCAGAGAACCCATGTCCCCAGGAGCGCACCGAACGAGAGGAGGCGGAGAGGCGAGACAGAGCAGAAGAGGACAGAAAAAAGGCGGAGGCAGCGCACCGACCGAAGCAAGCGGATGAGGAGCAAAAGCAAAAGGTAACGTTCCAAAGTTGTGCAGTTAGGGTCTTTCAATTCTGTGCATGCATATCGCGTTGATTTCTCTCCGACCGACCGAGATGGGATTTTGATTTTTGCATGTCCCCAGGAGCGCACCGAACCAGAGGAAGCGGAGACGCGAGACGGAGCACAAGAGGACATAAAAAAGGCGGAGGCGGCAAAGCGTCAAAAGCAAGCGGATGAGGAGCAAGAGCAAAAGGTAACCTTCCAGGAGCGCACACGGAATTCTGCAGTTACGCTCTCACGATTCTGTGCATACGTATCGTGTTCATTTCTTTCCAATTTACGGAGATCAGATTTTGATTTTTGCATGTCCCCAGGAGCGCACCGAACGAGAGGAGGCAGACAGAAAGAAGGCGGAGGCGGCAGAGCGTCGAAAGCAAGTGGATGAGGAGCAACAGCAAAAGGTAACCATGCAAATTTCTGCAGTACCGCTCTCTCTATTCTGTGCATACGTATCGTTTTCATTTCTTTCCAATTGACGGAGATCGGATTTTGTTTTTTGCATGTCGCCAGGAGCGCACCGAACGAGAGGAGGCGGACAGAAAGAAGGCGGAGGCGGCAAAGCGTCAAAAGCAAGTGGATGAGGAGCAACAGCAAAAGGTAACCATGCAAATTTCTGCAATACCGCTCTCTCGATTTTGTGCATACGTATGGTGTTCATTTCTTTCCAATCGACGGAGATCGGATTCTGTTTTTTGCATGTCGCCAGGAGCGCACCGAACGAGAGGAGGCGGACAGAAAGAAGGCGGAGGCGGCAAAGCGTCAAAAGCAAGTGGATGAGGAGCAACAGCAAAAGGTAACCATGCAAAGTTCTGCAGTAACGCTCTCTTGATTCTGTGCATACGTATCGAGTTCATTTCTTTCCAATTGACGGAGATAGGATTTTGTTTTTTGCATGTCCCCAGGAGCGCACCGAACGAGAGGAGGCGGACAGAAAGAAGGCGGAGGCGGCAAAGCGTCAAAAGCAAGGGGATGAGGAGCAACAGCAAAAGGTAACCATGCAAAGTTCTGCAGTAACGCTCTCTTGATTCTGTGCATACCTATCGTGTTCATTTCTTTCCAATTGACGGAGATAGGATTTAGATTTTTGCATGTCCCCAGGAGCGCACCGAACGGGAGGAAGCAGAGAAGCGACACGAGAACCGCCAAGCGCAAAACGTCAACACGGCATCAGAGCGCAAGATCGAAAGCGAGGGTCCCGACATTATCGCTCTTCCACCGCCTCCACCATTCAGCCGAAAGCAAACAGAGCCTCTCAAGGTTTTTGCATTCCTGTCACTGTACCCCTCAGCAAAATGTAGGATGATCTGCCTGTCCAACGGCCACCACATCAGCAACTCTTCAAAGCCTTGGCAACAGAGAACAGGATCCATGCGAGGTTTCATTGGCGTCAAAAAAGACGCAGAGCTGCGGGGTTCTGACAGCGTCATGCAGGCAGCCATGTGCTCTTGCGAGCTCCAAATACAATGGTAGGGCGGTACTTGGGTGCAGGCACCAATCAGCGTTGTAGCAACTATGTCGCATACCACTCCACGTTGCTGTAGGCTGTTTTTTGATTTTCTTTTTCCTAAGATGGTAGAACCTTCCAGACCGGGACGGCCCAAACTGCCTGAATGGCAGCTTTCACAGAAATCTCTGGCCAACAGACGCAGCCTTGTGAGGTCGTATGCGAAGCAGTTGCATTGCGGGCACCTGATTGCGGAGCATGCAGTCAAGCGATCACTGAATCGAGACAGACTGAGGGCAAGACCGGCCACATTTGAGCAATTGAGGGATACCCTCATTGCAAAGTTTACGACCCATGATACATGGGAAGATTTCATTCGCGCGCGCAGAAATAATGATGGCAATGGTCAGGGGGTGTATAGGACAGGCGTGACCAAACTCATGCAGCTTTTGACAGCCGACATGGGGATTGCTACCACACCGGTAGGTGCGTACCTAGACCCGAGTACCGCCCTTCCACTGTATTTGGAGCTCGCAAGAGCACATGGCTGCCTGCATGACGCCGTCAGAACCCCGCAGCTCTGCGTCTTTTTTGGCGCCAATGAAATGTATGGGCGCCGTAAATGCCAGGTGCTGAGCGTACATCTACCGCAAGCACGTCAGCCACACCAACTCCTTCTGCAACTTCCCCTTGCGAGATATCTGGACCAGGATGATCACATCACAACCTCGTCGCAGTTTGAGCGCATGCACCTGCTTCCTGCCCTTGAGAAGGCGTTGGAGAGCGGCTGGGGTGGTGAAAGCATGGAGCTGGTTTTTTCTCCTGATTATGCCGCCTACTACCGAACCACAGGGACGCCTCCACCAACAGCAGATTGCTGTTGTGTGGAGTGCTATGGTTCAAAAAAACTCTGGAAGCACCCTGATTGGATACGGCAGCCTTTGCGGGATTTCCACAACTACCCTTCACGCTGCGCTCCCTTCTTTCGCCTCATGAAATGTCGCCTCAACAGCGTGTATGATGTACACCACTGCAACAATCACGTGTTGGCAAACGGGGTGATCCACCCCCTGTGGTTCTGGACCAGAGCAAACCTGCCGGAGGAATACACTGTCCAATTGAAGACAATTTTGGAGAAACATTTTACGCGCTTTCCATACTACCCACCTTTCAAAGAAGCTATTGGCAAAAGGGACTGGTCACCCCCAAACATTGTCACGAAGGATATCCTGAAGGAGGATTCTTTTTGGAAAGCCCTAGCTGATCTGTTCCCACGAACGGCAAATGGTCTCACAGTCAAACGGAACGGTGAGGTTCTGCAGGACCCAATACACCGATATTTGAAACTGATGCGGATTCTGATGGTCCAGCTGAACAGCTGGAGTCCGGAGGGTGTTGACCAGCGTGATGACATGTGCCGTGAAGCACACCAGCTCTTTTGGGACCTCGGGTTTCCCCTGCGCCGGTTTGGAGTCCCAATTCATTACTTTCTGGAGCACTACACCCCCCGGCTACGCAAACATGGCAACCTCGTGGGCATGTCATCGGAGGGGGGCGAGCATGTCCACCAGCCCCACTCCAAGATCGTGCAAAAGCGCCCCTCTCGCCCACGAGGGAAATGCCCAGTGGGGCTGGTGGAGATCATGAAGCACGTTAGGCTCTGGTTGGGGCTGTGGAGGCAAGGCTGGCTGTCTCGGACTCTCTGGTACACGCATGAACCGAAATTGCCAGCTGACAATTAGCGGTATACCACCTTCTTGCCACCACATCCCTTGGCTTGCGATAGATTTACTATTTTTGGCCATTTCTTGCTAATATTGCTAATCTTTCATTGTTTACGGATTGGGGTAGATTTTGGAACGTATTCATGCTGATATTTTCAGTACCCCTCTGTATCTCTCTCCACCTCTGTCGTCCACAGGATCCATTGAAGAGAGCCAATGGGGTGCCGCTGGCGTTGATGAAGCCCCTGATTGACGCAATTCAAAAATTGGGCAGAAGTCTGTGGTACGACGTGACTGGGGGCTCAAGGGCCTGTGGAGTCCCTGCTGCTGACATCATCAAGCATCTTGAGCGGATCTGCCCTGTGCTCGGAATGGCTTGCCCCGGTGCTGCCCAAGTGATAACGCTCACAGATCGTCCGGTCCCCTGTCAGCTGGCTAACATGGAGAGCGTGCTAATGATTTGTCTTGTGTGCTTGGGCCGAGAGGCCAGTCATTTTTGCGTAATGCATACTCTTGACACAATTCAGTACAGCGCAACCCCTCTGTCACTGTCACCAGGTGACACTTTGTTTCTGCCAGTTGAAAAGCACTGGATGCTGCCAAAGCTGTGTCCAGGCATTAATTTTTTTGCTGCTGTACCATTCTCGAATTCGCAAAATGCACCATTCGTGCCCGACGATAGCTGTTGGATCAGCAAACATTTACGGCCGTGAGGGTGTGACCTGGAGTGACCTGCAGCACGGTGACACTGTGCAGATGTATGACGGCCTAAGCGATGCTTCGGTTCTGCTGCACACCCAATTGTTGTGGAGGCCCACTGTGCGTTGTCCCGGTCTGTCGCGAAAAGGGCAGCCCCTGTTCCCAGGCAGGTGGACAGTCCAGCTTGAACGGGGCGTCACTGTTTTAGTATTAGCCGTGATTCCTACCAATCCGGCTTCCTGGGATGTTGTCGGCGTCTGTGCATTTTGCTGTACGGCAGGGCAGGCAGACTTCAGATCCCTTCTACGGTTTTCAGAATCCAGCCTCAGAGAAATTGCCCTGGCTGACAAGCAGGGCTGTGAAGCAGGGAAGACCTGGATGGAAGGTTTGTATTCCGGGCAGTGCATTTATTTCCAGTTTCCTCAGAGGTGTCAGTCCTGCGGTCCGCACCAGGCCAAGCGTGAACTGGCATATGAGGACAGTCGGCGGAGCACACGTCTCCCTGAGATCACAAACCTCAGTACCACAGCGGTGAAGAAGGAATCTGTCACTACCAATGGGAAACCCAAACCGAACCCGAAACGGAATTCGACCGCAAAGCCACCACCAAAACCGAAACCAAAACCGAAACCAAAACCAAAACCAAAAGGCCATAAAAACAACAGCCCACCAAGCAAACAGCCAAAGAAGGAAGA